>JAHWFP010159866.1:0-11557 GCA_023313725.1 Lithobius niger | reverse complement strand
GGGGGTTAGGTAACGAATTCCACGACCAGTCTGACGTCATATAACATTGGCCTTAGATCGATTTTGACCATCGGAAAGACAAACAAAAGTCCTCCAGAATAATTTGATGAATGAATAATTTTATTATTCATTTATTTATTTATTTATTGTATTCAAAAATTATAAAATGTAAAATATTATTGTATCAGCAGATGCTCTGCGAGTTCGGAATTCCAATTTGGGAGATTCCAGCCCTCGCAGAACGTATTCCTCAAAATTTTATTCTGAAAAAAATGGACATTTTTTTCTGCAAAAATGGATTTTGCGAAATTGGAAAAAACTTAAGTTTCCTTCCTGTGATGAGGAAGCGCTTCCTCAAACCGTGAATACAGGTAGGGTCTGGGGAAGTGCTGGGAGATCCCCGGGTTGTTCGAACTGGTAACAGTTGACGTATACACCTTATGAAAATTAAAAATGACTGGTGAATGCCGTTCACTTTCGACTTTCACTTAACTGAAAGATATTTTATGTCCTTTTTTTTTGTTGAATGATGGAGATCTTTAAAAAATAAATCGGTAAATTTTTTTCTTTTGTAAACCTGACAAGTTTTGTGTGTCAAAGCGCTGAACCTGTTAGATGAGAAGGGACAGGAGGGCTCTAGTTACGAGGGGAGCAGGTAGATATGACCTAACCGGCTGGACATTCTAGATAAGCAGCCAATCAGAAAATCGGTAGGACATTCTTAGTTTCAATGGTTTAAGGTACACAGCTAGTATGGATTACAATCATGATATTTTTTTAATTGATTACAAAAAAAAAAAAAAAACTTGTCACATTTTTTAAATTAAATTTTACCAACAATGTAACGCCAACACCACAAAAAATGAACAAGCTTGGAAAATTTATTTGAATTTTCGGTGATTAGCCTTTCGATCATTTTCATTGTAAACATTCATTTCATGATTTTGCATATCACATCAATAGCTCATACGAGACATTAATTTATCTGACGAAGGTGGTCGAAAGGAATCAAGAGTGTTTTTAAAACTAGACTGTTATCACTAATCACCGAAAATTGATGTGAAGTCTCCATCTTTGTTCATTTTGTGGTTTTGGCGTTAATTCGTTGGTAAGATGTTGACAACAAAACACAGTAAACACCGTTTACCGGTGTTCAAGATGTAACGAAATGTTTGAAATTTTCCTGAATTTTGGCACCAACAAAATTAAACTTTTTACCTCATAAACAAACTTTAATCGACAGGCAGCATATTATGTCATTTTTATGACTACAAAAATTGGCTAACACGTTTTAGCGTGAACAAATTCAGAAAAGAAAAGTAAAATCTTGAATGTTAACTCCGTAATACGTGTATAAGGAAACCAGGCGTGGTTTAAACGGCAAAGCTAACAACGTAGTTGATGCCTTAATCCATTTCTAACAGCTTCAGCCACTGTTTGCTACCCCAATTCTGCCTTGTCCACAAAATCCTAAACTGAACTGTATTAAAAAATTCTTTGATTATCACTGAGGCAATGGCCAAGGCGATTTGGAGAAAAACTTATTTCGCTTAAATCTCGATTTAAATGAGGGAATAATCAACAACCATCGTACTATTTGCACACTCCACATTAAAATGCATTACGAAATTTGAGGTTTTCCTCAGTTCAAGAACTTTGTCCGCTTTTTTCTTAACTTAAAGTCTTATAAACCATGCATTGAGCTGAAAGTAAAGTTCAATCTCTAGACTCAGGGATGAGAATATCCCTCTATTCATGATTTCCGACTGGATCCCGTATGTCCGAAATGTAAAAAAAAAAATACAAATCTTTTTATCCTTAGTCACCTCTCTCAAGACTAAAATGTCCAAGCCTAACCTGCGTTCTCCTAGTTTCAGTGCCTAAAATTTGCGTTCACTTGGCTCTTCACGTACACTTGGAAATGTAAGTGCACCCGAAATTTGAAAGTGTGCACTACGTAGTGTGCAAATCGCCAATAATAATCCTTTTTATTTTACTTAAAAGTTTTCTGAAATGGGTTCTGAAACCCATTTTATGGCATATAATAACTAAAAAGAAAACATAGCTTCCGGGGCTCCGGACAATGCTGGGGGAGGTTTCAGTTCTCCTCCGACTTACTAGCTGCTTGTAGCCGTGCACAAGTGTACACTTGGAATTTTCTTGAATTTTGAAGTAACTGAGTTTGGCAACGAGAGGACCAGAAATTCCACTAAACGCCTTAAAATTCTAACAATCGGACAGTTTCCTTCTCCCATTCCCTCATTCCTGCTTAGTGTAAAATTGTATCGCGACTTGTCACTCATGTCCCTCTTCTTTCACGAAATTGAAAACAAACCTCGGAAAAGTAGACTCGCATCGTAGGAACCACGATATGCTCCCCTTCTTTTTTACGTTACGGAGAAGGTAGTTATGGTAGGTGTCGTTACCTCACCTACGATAACTACCTGATCCAGAACCATAAAAAGAGGGAGAAAAATAGCTGTACTACCCCTCCGTGAACGAAGTCGACTCTTCCGCCGCCAAATGGCCTTCGGGGGAAATTGAGGGCACAAGACTTTGCTTTCTCCACAAAAGAGATTCTGACGCCGAGGCCACACTGGATTTTCCCACGTCGTTGTCGTGATAATACTAGACTCGTCCACTTCCCTCACTCAAAGTAGACAGTTTGCCCCTTCCCCCTCCCTCCCCCCCTCCATCAAACATTCCCTTTCCTTTTTCCTAAAGCGATATCAGATGTTAACGATAGCAGATTTATTGCCTCGTTAGTTCTTATCATTTTCTTAAGGCAAAGCAAAAAAAAAATGCGTTAATCGCGAAACACCGAGCAGATTAGGATTAAAAACTCTTACGGACGTTAATGATATTTAGTTTCGTGATTAATAACCATTAGGGATGGACCCTATGACGGAACTTAAAAATGCAATATTGCTGGTACCGTAAAAAAAAAGAACCGATCGTGTTTTTTGTTATCCCACAGCTACCTTTATTCATACGGCTTGACAATAGAAATTCGACGCGTCATCCACTTAGCCACCGATTCTGCCACCAGTTGCGCTGCGAACACGCCACAAAAAGAAGTGCTCTAGCATGCGGACTGAACTTTGAAAAATACTCGTGATACGCGGATTTTAAACGTAGAACACTGAATTATTGACACTAAATTAACAGTTTAACAACAATAGCTTCGTGATACGTACTTCTTTGTCCACTCGACGTCAAAACAAAGACTCCAGAAGTTTAATTTTATGAATATCAACCAGAACAATCAAGGATTCGTATGTATGTTGTACTGTATATTGCGCTACGGCATCTTTTATTCCCATTAAAACTGTATTAAACGATCCTTTGACGTTGCAATACATCGTCCGAAGACTTTAAGGATAGCCACCGTTACCGCAAAATAATGTTCGTTTAGTGCTGCAACACCGGGAAATTCAATAATGAGACGATACCACGTTCTTGTACGTCCCGCTAACTATAATCAATGCTATGGTGTGGTCGCTCTCAGCGCGCCTCACGGCAGTTTTTGATGGTCTTGCACGACGCGGCTCACATGCAATGCGAAGGGGAGCGTTAAGCCTTATTACATATAAGGAAGCTATGGTTATTCCAAAAAAGAGCAGGACAATTTTAAAGTCCCTCGCACAACGTTTACTTTCTGATGTGTGCCCGGGACCCCAAACAAAGCGAGCAGAAGCAGCAGAGTGGTCAGAGTCACGGCTTCCAAACCAAGAGGCCGGTTAGAATTACACACATAACCCAAGTAAAAAATAAAAAAAAATCCACTGGATTGAGAGAATCGGGATGTTAAAGACGGATTGTGTGCTCTTTCTCATAGGATTAAAAATAACTTTAAACCCTATCAGTAGTGGTAATGCCACTGAGGGGCTTTCTCTCCCTACATGCAGTTATGACAGCGACGCTTGTCACTTAACAGGAAGTAAGATCTAGGGTTCTGCTTTAACTTTTAAAATAACTTAGTTGTCCTTTTTGACAACTTTATGTTATACAAACACGATTGACAGATTGATACAAACACGACGAATTTACATTATTTTGCAACAGTTGTGCGAGAAAGCCAATAAACTTCATTCTGTCCATCCGCCTATCCGTCCGTCTTTACGCATGAAGCAAGCTAAGAATAAATGAACCGATTTTTATTAAACTTGGTATGTGGAAACTAAATTTATCTACCAAATTCAAATTTCATCAACATCGGGATAAAATTACAAGCAGTATCAGGCTAGTTCTTACATTAACACAGATAATGATAATAATATCGGATAAGTGGGGGGGGGAGCGCCGCAGTATGTCACATTCTAAATCATAATCGTTTATTGATAATTATATCCTAAGAAGTATAATTTCAACGATTACTTTAAAGTAAATTTTAAGGGCTACTTCCGTGAAAAATTGAAATGATTTTTACCATAAGAAGATAGATATGTTGGGGGGGGGGGGGGTATTGTCCCCGGTAATTCGCGATTTTCCTTAGGGGCAAGCTCAGTAGTGCACTTTCATCATACTGGATAGCGCCACCGTCGTTTTCGTATGTCGTGCTTCTGTTTGTCCAGTCGGACTGACTTTTCTCTGATTGGAAGTCTGCTTTACCTAACAGCCAATCAGCAACCAGGAAATATCAAACCTCAAACTTCAAATCTCCCATATTTCACAAAATTTTCTGCCTCTACGTATCAGTATGGAAGGGTTTTACAGAAAATAACTCGTCTAAACAATCTAGTCAATCATATTTATGCTAATCATCGAAAAAAAAATTCCAGCAAATTGAGAAAAAAATTCTAAGCGCGACGTTAATGTATAAACTTCGCCCTGAATAAGACGGGGCCTGCGGGTGTATAAGCACTGTTATTGGCTATAATTAAAATGCTATTATAAGGTTAAGGTGGACCCGGCCAGTAACGCATGCGCAATAGCAAAGAGCTCGGAAAGCCATTATCCTGGTTATTGCATTCCAGCAAAAATTCTTTTATGCCAGCGTTTCATTTAGAGTTAACTTATTTTATAAACACTCGAAAAGTAGCTAAAACGTAGCTTTTTTTTTAAACAACCGAACATTTTGTCTGATCGTTTTAAACGGCATTACGATAACAACAGGCCTTTTTAACTCGTATAAGCAGAAAGAACAACTAAAACCCGCTGCAAAACCGTTTATATAAAAAAAAAAGAAAGAATTTGAAATTTACCAATTTTAGTACCATTTCTCGACACTAGATGCTCTAGTCAGCAAAATGTGTTTACTGATATAACTCGTATGCATTTATTTTTCAGTTTTTTTTCCTAAAAACAATAAACAATAGATCGAAACGGCAGAAATGTCTACATTAAAAACGTACGGTGTGTGTTTGTACCTCTACTCCTCTTGAACAAAGGCACCTACAATCATGGGAGTGCCACCAAATCAAAATAATTAAATTGCGCGACCGTTAGGCCTATTTTCGTCGCTGAACTTGATTGTACGACTCTCAAATATGCGTAGAACTTCCCTGAAAACTGCTCATGATGTCATAGGTTGTTCATGCAAAGTTTATGACGTCATAGTTTGCTAATTTTGGCGTGAAAAAACTATACATGATACAACTATGACATCATGAAAAGTTTTTCGCGTATTTTAATACAGTGTCCATCGATTTTGTGATGCTTTCGGGATCAAAGAAATTACATGAAACGTGGATCGGCGGCAATATGGATAGTGACATCTGAAAAATGCACAAGATATGTAAACTGCGAGTAGGTTAACACGTATGTGTACTCCGCATAGTATAAAAATGGACGAAAGCAAAATGAAAGCGGATGAAAGCTAGAAATAAGGACGAAACCAACGTAATAAAACCTGTAGTTATGATGCTTTTGTAAGTATGCCTATGTCTGTATAGGGAATCATAATAAATTGACGCAGTTAGTGAAGATGATTTTAAACAATAATATTGTATTATCAGCTCGTGTGTCTGATTCGGTTTTATCGCCCACCTCTGGATCCGCGCCTGATAAAAATTTTGAGTTGTGTATGATTAATTACAAACTACATTTTTAAATTAATAAACACTATATAGCGCCTAGCACTCAAAGGTGCTCTTCAAGGTTTTCTTGATGGTTTTCTTCATGGGTTTCAACAACTACATTTCGCTCGTTAGCTCGTATTTCCGAAGTGTTTATTCGGCTTTCTCAGCCAGAAAGCAAGTGACCAAAATCATAGATTTCTTTTCAGGCTACCGAATCAGTGGCTACCTCTGCCAGGGGAATTCCAAAGCAGCAAAAAACGGAGGGTAATTACCCCGACAGGTGGAGAAAGGGCATGAAGAGAAAAAAATGGAAGGAGGGGAAAGGAGGGGGGAATGGAGGAAGGGGTTTTGAGACAACACCCTACCTGAGTGTCCTTCGTAGAGGTCAATTTATGTTTACACCAGCTTGAGCCCAACCTGGGTCTTGAGTTACGGTCGTGAGCCAAAAGAAATGAACGAACACATCCAAAGGACAAAGGTGCACTAATAGATAGTCAGGTTTTTATAAAGCGTACAGAAAAGTCCACACGTCATCGAAACTTATGAATGGGGAGGGGGTGGGGGTTAGGAGACTACTTGGATGGCGTAAAACAAAATCGAAGGTGTTGATCTCTTTGCGTCATCCTGCGCATATTTAATGGGAGAACTGCTGTAAGAGTCAAAGAACTGTTTCAAAAATGGACAAAAGACTCGATAATTTATAGTCCACACACACCTCTCTCAAGGATTTCTTCCAGTGAATTCTTTTCACGCGTCGATTAGGGAAGTATTATGAAAAAGTGGGGTCTGTGACATTCAGATATACACTAATTTTAAGCATTGGAAAAAGTTTGTGAAAAAATGACATTTAAAATAGCGTTAAAAAATAACAGTTGACAAGAAAGAAGAAAGATTCAAATGTTAATCGCCAGTGTGGGTTTACAGGTCGCAGCGACAAAAAACGCTACTTTGATACCGTTTAGATAACTTTTAGATAAAGGTTTGTTAACTTTGACACCGTTTAGATGGTTTAGTTTAAAGATAACTTTTAGGTAGTTTTAAATAGTGTACCTATAACTACTTTGACAGCACTTAGATGAAAAGGGAAGAGGAACTGTCGAATTAAAGGCCGTTAAATTTTGGATACTAAGGTTATCTCGGTATGGAGCGAGAGACTACATCCTACCACCATGAAAAACAAACAACGATGAAATAGAAAACAACCACACAAATTTCAGCACGGGGTGCCATCTGTTGTCGCCACTGGAAAGCTATAGCGACAGTAACAAGGCCAGTGGAGATGTAAACAAGGCCAGATGAGATGGAGTGCGAGTTCGGGCAGCGCCAACAAACTAGTGGCGTCGGCAAGAGGCAACACTGGAAAGTTAGAGTGCGAACACGTAATTGGCAAAAAAAGAAGTTACAATGGATGTCCAGGGATGACCAGTGATACGCAATGATACACAACTGGCCTTGGATAGGTTGAAAGTAGTAAAGTTAACGGATTGAGGTGAGGGGACTGGGGAAGGAACGCACCGAAACATCATACCCGTTTGGCCCACCGTACGCAGAACGGGCTCCATCTAGAAAGGACACACATTTCTCAGCCGAAAAATGTAATCATCGCCGCATCCTGGGTTTGAAGTTAGAGGTTCGAAGACCATCACATTCGTATACTCCGGAGTTCTAACCTAGGTCTACCCCAAAGCAATCTGTTACACTTGTGTTGGGCGGTAAACCGGTTTTCACGGTGTACCGCGGTACCAAAAATGCGACGGTACCAAATACCGTGCATTGTTAAAATGTCGGTATTGGTTTAATACGAAAAAGGCACTGAAATTATGACAATAGTTCATTTAGTCCTGGTGTTGCAGGGCTCAAAGCAGTCCAACAATCAGTTAAAGATCAACAATGGTAAAATTGGAATTCTAAACAATACACAAAAGCGGAGCCAAATTTGTTTTTCTTTGATGCTACAACCAGCGTTTGTTTATGTCTGAAATCTACATGGATAGTAAACTACAAATTTTAGTAGATGGTTTTTTATTGTTTTATCAAATATGACGTCTTTAATTAAGCCTAAATCGGGGGAGGGGGGGGATCAATAATCTTTTCCCCATTAAAACAATATCAACAAAACACATTTTTCAATATATTATTTAAAAATCGGGTGTTTGCACCACAGCACTATAATTCCAGATACCGCCTCATTCATAAGTACCGGAGAAAATCGAGTACCGGGGTACTAAGCTTGGTACTAGCACCGTCTGAAAAATTTCTGCTACCGCCCAACACTACGTTACACCTCTCTTATATAATGACACCTCTCCAATATGTGTTGGTATCCCGTCACATAAATAAAGCAATACTCATTTTGACTTACGGTTAAGATATTCCAGTCTACTTGGATTGAGACATTTTCTTACCTGCAAAGTAGGAGAAAAATAATAGTAATTAGTACAATATTCACTGCTAATAAAGCATTTTATCAACATGTTGACGAACGAATATTAGGCATACAAAAATTGAAAGGACCATACAAATACAAATACGAAAAAAGCCAGGCCGAGTTCTGTTACATAAATATCCTATTGTCTTATTTTCGTTGCCCTTTGGACTTACTGTTTGAGTGCTCGAGACCATGGATTTATTCCAAAATTAATCGGCTCCATGGCTTAATAACAATAATAAGAAGAATGCCCTTTATTACAAACAAGAAAATGGTATCGAGAGAGCTTACAAAGGATGAGCTAGAAATCCTAATCTTACACCTAACCCAAGCTTAGCAGAGAAAGCTTGTGAGCTTTGTCCAAAGATACTGGAAATTGATTACTCTACCACGTACGTATTTCTTTCCAGAAATGCGTATGAAAAAAACTTTCCATTTCTGCACAAACAATCAAGTTTGAAATCAAAACGTTTGGTTATCACAACGTTAGGTTAAAGTGTTACCTTCCGAAATGAGTGTTAAACTACGGTTTCCTAATATCTATAAAGGCTTGACACTCGCTTTCACGTACCTCCTGCAAAAATTGAAAAACACCGGACAGGAGGACAGACTTATCGCCCAATTGACGCACAATGTCATGCGGAAGATGGAAACGAAGACGAAAACCAGCAAGATGGCAACAATCAACGAGGAAGTGCCGGACCGTAAGTGGCCGCCGACACCAATAACAAGACAAGATGTATGACAAGATTTAGGTTAGGGGTTTGAATAATATCTCTGTAATGCGTGGTGCAGTGGCAACCCGGACCACTGCACTGTGACTGAGGTTGGCGCTAATGACCAAGCTGTCGACGCGCCATTAAGCCTCAATCCCCCCCCCTCGCTTTAACGTAGCATGCGAGCCGCGTAATCCAAAACCATTAAAGACTGCCGCTAGGCGCGCTGAACGCACACCAACTCATAGCATTGATTAGTGTTAGTGTAACGCACAAAAACGTGGTAATCTTCTCATTATTAGATTTCCCGATGTTGCAGCACGAAACGAAAGTTATTTTAGGGTAACGGTGACTATTCTTCCGACGGTTTAAGCTGCGTCAAAGGATCATTTAATACATTTTTAATGAAAATAGACAATGCTGTAGCGCAATATATACTACAATAAACACGTACAATAAAGTCATGAAATTAAACCTACGGAGTCTTTGTTTTGACGTAGAGTGGACCAAGAGGTACGTAGAATGCATCCATGCATTGTTGTTACATTTGGGTACTGCAATGTTAAGTTTAAAATCTGTATATCACGTGTCACGAGTACCTTTCCACAGTTCAGTCCGCATGCTAGAGCAATGCTTTTTGTTTTGTGCTTGCAGCACGACTGGTGGCAGTATTGGATTCTAAGTGGAGGACGCATAGAATTACTAAGACCGTGCCTACATAAGATATTGGGAACCGTGATCAAACTTTAGGTCTATGTAACCCTGAAGAACAGCCTGCCACAAGCAATATGTACAAGAAACGTATGTATCCATGTACTGTTGATAACGGTCATCTGAAATCGAAGAACGTTGACTATTTTTCGCCCGAGATTTGATTACTAAAACTGGCTGCGGAAAACTATACCTGGCCAATTGACGACCTTTTAATTTTAATACGCCTGGCAGATAGATCTGTTAACCAATTTGTAAAATAAATACCAATGCCAATGCAAACCAATTTACGTTGCTTTTTGAGCTAAAACTGGTGACTTAGTCCTTTTCGCGTGATTGTAGAAAACTTTTCTGTTCAAACCGCTCTACCTTGTGAGGTAGTATTGGCTCCCTCAGTGGGTATTTTTAAACAGAAATTGATCGAACAAAGGACGATACTATCAAAAATCGTTAGATGGAACTAACCAAACTCGAACCGTAACTTTTTTGACAAGGTGTCATTGGTCTGTGGGTCTTTTCCTTGACTTATTGCTTTTGCAGCAAATTATTTATTTACTTATTTATTTATTTTGGACTTAAATGTCAGACTGCCTGAGCGGGGAATAACCAATTTGTAAACACCACTCCCACCCAACCCCATTTAAGATTTCTTTGACATATAAAATCGCTACCTCAATAATAAAATCACTCTGTCCAGCCACAATATTATTCTCTACTCTTTTACAGCTTCGTTTCCACCCACGCCTCTCGTGCACCACAGCGACCATGAGAGACGCATGTGCTGAGCACGAGGTGACGTATAGTCTATTTCAATGAAATGTCAAGAAAGTTTGTAGGATTCTTTAGCTGTAAATAGAACGAGCAGTAGGCTATATCAAAAAAGCTTGTGACAAATACCATCTATGCAACGTCAAGAGCATTATACATGCGAACGAAAATCAGCACTTGTTAGCCAATGTGTGCAAAAATTCATAGACGGGATACACGCCTACCGCAACAAACACATGAGAAAGCAAGCCATCCCAATGTTGCAAACGGTACATCAAACACCACGAAGCGAACGAAAATCTACGTTTGTTAGCCAGTCTGTGCAAAAATACACAGACGGAATACCCCCTTCCGCAACAAACACAGCAAACGGTCCCAATGTTGCAAACGGTGCATTATTTGCGATTTGAAACCTGGCTTCTGTATATAAAACCCGTAAAACCTATGACCCGCTGTCCTTTAGTTTTTAATCCATTACTAACAATGATGCTCAAAGCAAATTTAAGGTCAACTGCAAGGTTCTTTCCAGCGTTAAGCTTACTTCAAAGAATCCGTCCATATGACTCGTTCTGCTTGGTCTCGAGGGCCAAAACCTCTTGAAAGCCATTCCTCGATTGAAATTTGTTCGATCTTGGAGCTGACTATATAACCGATTGCCGATTGGGACCGAATAGCACCATAGCAACGGATTCAATCTCTGAAGAAATGATTTATAAAGAATAAATCGCAAAGTAAAGTGTAAACGAAGCAAACAGTCTGCTTAACGACTGGGATTGTGAGAATACAAGATAAACTAATCTGATAAAGAAAGAAGAGACAATTACCCAGCTGGTACTCGAATCCAAGATTTCTCGCCTACAAGTCGTGCGCTTTAACCACTGTGTTACCGGGGCGGACCCTGACTACAGGCTCCA
>JAHWFP010159865.1:28837-95681 GCA_023313725.1 Lithobius niger | reverse complement strand
TCTTTTTTTTGTCCGCAAATTGTTTAGTATTGCTTGTGTTTTTCTTTCCTTAGAGAAACTGGGAACAATGCTAAGAGCAAACTTCTGTGGCCACCGTTTCGGGACTCTTGTGTCGTTATCTGTGAATAACTTGAAATTGGAGACAATTTTCAACATAACCCAACCAAAAATAACTTAAGCAAAATTAGACCTACAATGGTGTCGTTTACTAGTTGCTTCATGAGAAACGAAATTTTACACTAGTGGGGAGCAGAACGTATCATCGGTGCCCAGTGTGCTTTACACTTGGTACTTAAAAGTCCTTACAAGTCCTTGAAGAAAGTCCTTACAGGTCCTTAAAACACATTCAGCCAAAATGGTATGAACCCTGGTTATAAAAATGTCGTAAAATTGTTCGTCCATAAATGTTTGGTACTGTAGCCTACATTATGTACAGTTGCAAAAGATGCACCAATACCACATCTGCTGATCCAACGCAAATACAAACCTAAATAATACATTGTGTCGTTTTTAACAATTACGATCTCATTCGGAACACGAAGACCTCAATCGGTTTTGAAATTGGAGTATAAGTGTCTGTGAGAATCTATAAAAATAAACCGATTCCAATCCGATATGATATATTAAAATCTGCAGATTTACCAATATGGTCTCTCTATCTGTAACACTTTAACAATTATATAAAGAAAAATTTGTGGTCAGTGTCTACGTAAAGAAATTCAACGAGAGAGAGCAGGAGTTGAAGTAAGAGTGGGAAAGAGGTTTCTTGCATGGATTTGTGGTGTGTGTGTTTGGTGGTGGTGGTGGAGGTGGAGGGGGGCGGGGTGCAGTTTGGTGGTTGTTTGGTGGGGGGGGGGGTGAGAAAAGGTGGTAGTTACATTCTTAATAATAGTATTGACATAGCTGACAACCAGATAAGCTACCGGACCTGTAGGTTTCGGGGAAAAACAAACATTTTCGTGTGGAGGAGAGTTATGCGGTTTGTGCAGGTGAGAAAGAAACGGGGGTGTGCAATGCCAGGTTTTTCAACTCGATACCAATGCTTCGTTAATCCATGTATCCAAGTCGTTATACTTTCTTGATGCCGATACTCTCTTCGATAGTAAAAGAACTTAATGGTGGGTAACCGATGAAGTGCTTAAAGAAAATCTTGGAATATTCAAGTCTTCACGACTTCATAATGATTAAAAGTATGGTTAATGCTGCTTAGATCTCTTCACCGTTAATGATAACAGCATTGATTAAAAAAAAAAAAATGTTTGATCCTTTTTGATACCGTTGGTATTTTCAGCCATCTATCCTACCTAACATTTGATACCCAATTTTTAATTTTGATAACCCTACTGATACCAAGAAAGTAACGGTATCGAAATTCGATAATATTGCATAATTGAGAATCCGGCCACGAATATAGAGTAATTACAGTATTCACAAAAACAAATCACAAACTTCGAGAATGTGCAAATTTTTCGATGAACCAGTTCTTCAACCAAAAAGGATTCTGCCATTTGTCTTAATCAGGCCATCAATAATCACTAATGTGTGCATTACAATTTGAAAACGTCAACTCTCAACCTCCAGTATTTGTGAGGCAGTTCCATTTTCCATCTGTGCACGAATTGTTCAGTGAGACTGTCACGCATAAGGTATGTAACGCAAGGGTACGAAGGGAGCTGGAGATTTATACGTGGAACTTAGCAAGATTCAAAATATTGAATTGAAACAGACTTGGGTCCCAGCTGGAATTAGATTTTAGGAGTGAGGTCATATTTTTCCAACCAATTCAGTTGCCTGTCTCAGTGTGATGGAATGCGATGCTGTTTGTCATTACTGTGTTTTTGGTGTCTGCCATGTGCTGCTACCGCGGTGCTGAACATCCGACCTCGCCTCACCAATGTAAACAGCATCTCGTTCTTCACATGGTACGAGACTGTACTCCTCTGGCTGCCATTGAGGCAAGTGGAAGCTCCTCCTTAGCTTCAAATTGCTGATTGGATTTATTTACATTGTGGGCTAGTCAGCAAGCAGTCTTGAGAGGCTCATAGTGTTGTAGCAGTGTGACGAGTTGCCTTTTGGTGCTGGTTCCTCGTGGGGCTACACCAAAGGATATAATTTTAAGGAGACGGTATATTCTGGTTACAAATACAAGTAGAGCATAGTTTAAGTATCGATAAATTTTCTCAACCACTCGTTACGTTCCCAAGCTGATAAAAAAAACCGCGTGCAGGCAAGCGCTCTGTATTTTTTCAGCTTTGGATTGCAACTCGTGATTGTGAAAATTAATCGATGAAAAACTGCGCTCTTGTGATATTACTTTGCAAGGAAAGGCATACACTGAACGCATCGTCTTTGTTATTCAGTGCACTTCTTTTCAATTTTGAAAAACCCTCCCCTCCTGATAGTAAGCATTCGTCCTTAATAAATTCTTCAAAAGCGGTTGTTCGTAATTTTTTTTTAAAGACGAACACAACCTAAAAAAAAAGATGCTAAACTACCTAAGTTAAAAATGGTGTATGAACTAAAACAATCATTCGGCCGAATGCCGATTTTTTTAAACGTTTTTGGCCAAGTACCTATACTTAAAGTTTCAACGAATAATTACAGAATACGCTTGACAAGGGCGAAACTAATACGGTTTCAGCAAGCGAAAGAGCAGAAACTTCTGCTTGTTTGGGGCATCCATTCTACTGTGCGGTTGACACCCAGGCCTAGGGCTGGCCTAGGCATAGTCTAGCTCTCCTCCACAAAGTATTCTCTACTGACGAGCTCAAACAAGGGCGAAATAGTCTGTCTAGAGACCTTTGTGGGTGAGAGCTAATTGATATTAAAAGAATACGCTTACTGCAGTGTATCCCTGATCATGAAGTCCTTTTCCGTGTTAAACTTTGTTAATTGTATTATGAATGTTTTGCATGGTGGCTCAGATATTTTTGTTATCCTGATAATGTGCTGAGGATAGGTGTGTGCGTGCTATCCTAGAAATCTCGAGCTAAAGGTTGTAGTTGGTGCAGCCCTACCAATCTGCTTGCTAGATATCTTAGGAAAGATAACTTCAGATGAAAGACCTCAATGTCTAAACAAGTATACGTGAAGTTGTTGGCAGATAGCGAGGAGTGGTTCTGGTTAGCTCGAAAGTTGAAAAGAGAGGAAGTGTGGGGAAGAAGGTATCATGTTTGCCGCTTACAACCTGCCAATAATCCAGGTAAAATTGCATGCTACTCAACAGTTTACGTGGTTCACGTAAAATTGGCTCCAACCGGTATGCATTGTAAAGTTAATAGGTATTTAAAAAAAAAAACGTTACAGGAGATGTGTTGAAATGAAATATATATAGGACAATATGGGGGAAAGTGTATAAACTGTAATTTTTGGCAGAGATGTTTTTTTCTTCCAAGTGTAGCCATGGTGATCTGCTTAATCTTGACCGAAACATTGTTTTGGAAAGTTAGCATATAGTACGTAGTTGATGTACTTCTTTATATATATATATATGACAAGAAACAAAATGATGAAACACCAACATTGGAGGCAATCTTACGTCACTGTATTGATGACCACTCAACCTCTTCTTTTGTTTGAAGTTTAAAACATGATAAGGGGTGATGGACGATAGATGACTGTTTTAGCTGGATTTGCTGGTTTGTTCTGTTCCCGTAAATTAATTGCTGATTGAGGCTTGAGGCATTTGTGGGCGAGTTCCATTATTTTGTGACCTATCGTGACTAACTACTCCAGCCGACGTACATGTGTTTTCGCTGACCTCTTGACAAATGGTACAATTTTTTTGTAGGCTAGTTCTCCTGAGTCGTATAGAACACAATAACTTTAGATGAGGATTCACCACAACAGTGAAATTAAGAGGCATGTTCAGCAGATCAAGTAGTGAGTGTGCACGTCCTGGGACACCATTCGAAGTAACGTAACATAAAAGCGTGACGGTGCTGATTTTACAACTTAAAATGCACCCTCCTCCCCTACTCCCCCCAAAAATAACAAACAAAACGACAAAAAAATAAAGTACAGTACGTCAAAGCGAGCCTTAAAAACGTTAACAGGAGCAGCAGTACCAACGAGGTGTGGCAGTGAGTTCCAGGAATGCACAGCTATCTGTAGTTAAACAAAACAGCAGTGGATATGGTTGAAGGTCGTAATCCTCTTGTATGGTGATTTTTCAAGACCACATCGTCTCCTCACCATTATTATTGACCCTTTCTACAGTTTTTTCCTGCTCTTAGACTGTTTGGTAAAAGTGTTATGGCTGATAAATTCAATTTTCTTTGCTACTCCCACTTTTTTCCACGGCTTTTTTTTCCATTGGCTTATTTTTCCATCAGCTTTTTTTTTCTGCTGCTTTTTTTCCGGGGCGTTTTTTTCCATAGGCTTGTTTCATCAGCTTTTTTTCCAATGCGTTTTTTTCCATCAGCTTTTTTTTCCGCGGTTTCTTCCGAAGCTTTTTTTCCGGTCACCTGCTGCAGAATGGATAAAATATCGTCAAGAAAGAAAAAAAAAGTTTTATTTAATTTTTTAGTTTTTAGTTTATCTGCTTGTTTGGCGAACAGAATAAATGTGGTTTAGCTAACTAATGCTTGATCCGTGTTGCCTATTATTTCCTTCCAACAAAAATTGTTCATACTACTTCCCAAAATGCCGATGAGTCTAACCTTTAACTCAACCCCAGTTTCGATGCCGTCGATTGGGGTTTCACCCACGCGAACATACATCCGGGGGGGGGGGGGGAAGAAAGAGACATTCCCATTTCCTTCAAATGGAATTATCATGTTCATTCCAAGGCACATTCAAGGGAAACTGTTTGGACAGACTAGTTGTCCAGAGAACATCACACATCACTGCAGTGTGCAAGGCATTGTACTTGACCCTGGAAAAACCAACTGTGGGTCTGGTGAACTATGTGTCATTGTTACCACACCCAAGGACATGGGCAACGGACGCATTAAGCACTCAAGTTCTGCACAAGATTCGGCGGTGAGCAGGTCATTACATACTAATTGCACCTCGGTGGCTGGATGATTCGTAGGTCTCCTCGATCAATCCAAGGAGGATCCAATCATACTATCAAAACGACAGGTGCAGGGAAGACGTTGCATTCCAACCCAGGTATGCTTCATCTTCACGCGTTGAGACTGAAGAAGAAATTAGAAGCTTAGGGATTTCGTCTCTGGTGGTGAGAACACTGATGTAAGGCCACAGAGCGTCAGCTACGAAGGTATGCAAAGCCAAGTAGAAACTTTCATTTGAATGGTGAAAGTAAAACCTTCCTATCGGGATGGGGGGGGGGGGGAGAGTGCAATACGGATTTCACATTAATCTCGCATCGGGTGCATGCTCAACATTTCACACTACTAAAGTCGTCTTGGGCCAGCGCATGCCAGCTGCTTGTTTCGGCGACAGCCCAACCTATGTTTTTTTCTGCTGGCTGAAGCTAACGAACGGATAATTTTAACGTATATAACTTCTCACAACACAAAAGATCGTTTAAATAGGACGGACGGAAGGCCAGTCGGCTTGATTAGTGACAAATTAATAATAATGCAATCCCATTTCTGTTGCCTTTTGGATTTATATGTTAGGACTGCCTAACTGTGTATTGAACCCTCGACGTTTCACTCCAAAGGCAGACGCCATATTGCTTAGTCTTATCGACACGGACAAAAGGAAATGGCTATAGGGCGCATTTAACCGAGACACATGTACGTACTAGCTAACACCTTCCGATTGTAACTGGAGGAATGCTTGTTGCCACGCCTTCGCAACCAAGTGATCCGAAATCTCATGCTGTATTGCGTGTTCCTTCGGTTCACATGGTATGAAGGTGCAGCAAACAGGGTCCTGCCATTGGCAATTGGAACGTTTTTGCTTATGTGTGTCGGTGTTACATGCTACCGATGGCCGTTGGCTTTTGGCCGTGTCAGTATGGCTGAGCGGTAGGATTTTGGCCTTTGGCCTCAAAGGTCAAGGGTTTAATACCCGCTCAGGTAGTCTGACATTAATTCCAAAAGAGAACCGAAATAGGTTTGCATCTGTATTAGTTTAAAAGACTGTCTGCCTCGTTCTGCTTCCGTACGTGGTCCTTTTGTTGTGGGACTACACCAACCATCCCTTCACTAGAGGGGGTGAATGAACATGGCTAAACATTTTTTACTATGAAATCTGAAACGGGAGCACGACGAATTTTATAGCGTGAAATCGCTACAGAATACCCGGTCCCATGAGGGAATGATTCCCAAATTCATGGTTGGGTGAGGGACGAGTTATTTAAAAATGCTTAAAAAAATAGGCCACAGTCTTGATCCCAAATCTTTTAATCATCCGTGGTGGGAAGAGTCCCTACATTTTATCCTTGCATCTCTGCACCACGTTTTCAAAAGGCTAATTGTGTACTGTGACGAGCAGTCTGGTAGTGAGCCGCATTTTGTGAGTCTGGTAGTGAGCCACTGATGCCGTCCGAAACAAGGACAAGGCAAGAAAAAACGTTGGGCAAAAACCAGCTATGTTGCCAAGGAAATGCCTCAGTGTGCACCACACTTATGAAATCGTAATACTGACCCAACAATACAGAATTATAGTTTGTTGGTTTAAAAGAACAACAAATGAATAAACTGATAGGAGGGAGGATGACAATTGTTGGGGGAATTGAATATGAATTTTTATTTATGTGGGTCCAAAGACCTATTAGTCATACCCTCAATTGGGGGAAGAGCATCCTGGGAAACAATCCTTAAAGCTAACAGTAAATAAGTTTCTTGATGCATTGACAAGACTCGTAATAAACATTAACATACAGCGCAATACATTGTTAGGACTGGACTTCATGGGTGAGTACTATGGTGTGGATTGATAAAACTTAACCAAACTTCTGACTTTGAAAAAAAATCCAACAACACATTTTTTACATAAAAACAAAAACGGGTAGGTGCCAAAACCAAAGGAAGAAAGGCTTTATCAAAAACACTTTCCTTCAAATACTACCAAAAATTGAGACAAACAATTATTGTTCATAGCTGAAATTGTCCTTCAAGTGCCTAAGCTGCCTTAAAATGGTGTTTCGTTTGTGTTAATACAACTTACGGCTGGATTTCTTCCAAACACAAAAACTATCTCGTATAAGTTTGGTTCCGTTTGGGCATAGCCCAACAATTAGGACTCGCTTCAAGAACGGCTTAAATCGTGATAGGATCTAGATTTGGGGTTTGTTTACCACGTCTGTACTGTTTGGCGCCGTGGTGACCCGGACCACTGCACTGTGACTAAGGTTGGCGCTAATGACCTTGCTGTTAAGTGCCATTAAGCCTAAATTCTCCCCCCCCCCCCAGTCATGTGATCGTTCTTTTTGCAAAAGTGCTGCCCTCTTTAACACAGAGATTTGGGGTTTGTTTACCACAAGCGTATAATACCAATGCTACTATAATGCTGCTATAATAATAATTATACAAAAACCCCATATGGGCACTGGGCCCTAGAGTTGGGCGTTACCAGTTGGGCGTTTTAGCCGGTGCCGGTACTGAAATTAGTCCCGCGGTACTCGGTTTTCTCTGGTACTTATGAATAAGGTAATATCTGGTATTGTAGTGCCGTGGTGCCAACAATCGATTTTTAAATAATAACAAATTTTATTGAACAATGTGCCTTGTTATAGTTTTAATGGAAGAAATTAATTGATTTTCCTCCTCTTGTTTTAAGCTTAATGTATGTTTCACGGTATAGGCCTATGTGATAACCCCATCTTCTCAAAATTGTAGTTAACGTGAATCTAAGACAAAACCCACAAGGGTGAAAGGGCCTACCAAGTTTCAGCCAATCAAAGTAGTGATATCAGAGCCAAAAAGGCTGCCCCCAAGTTAATGTACATTAGTTGCCAAGCTAATCCCACCGAGTATTAGATCAAAGGTTAAATAAAAAACCCGACCATTGCTACTATCGGTAGCAATGGTCAAGTTTTTGATTTAACGTGCGAGGTAATAGTCGGTGGGATTAGCTCGGTAAGTAATATAGTAACTAGGTGGCATCCTTTTTGGCTCTGATATCACTACTTTGATTGGCTGAAACTTGGCAGGTTTGTTCACCCTTGTGGGTTTTGTTTTAGATATCAGTTCTTTTGTAGTTTTTTTTTTGTGGGGTCTTATTTTTGCCACTGCCCATTTATCTACTATCTCGCTAAGTTTGGTCGAAAAATATTGAATATGAACGGAGATATTAATTTTTTTTTTCTAGTTTCGCTGGAATGAGGACTTCAACTATATAAATTAAAGCATTTGCTGATTTCCATTAGTGGCCGAAGCCATGCATGCATGCGTGTGCATTTTATCAACAGTGTTGTGTTGCCGATTATTTCTGGCAGTCCGTTTGCATTGTTACTCGTTAACAATAATATCGAGTAATGCTTATTTTGATCACCGTTGGCATTTTCCCAACATACAGAAAAATATCATTGCAAATGATTGCAATCATTTTAGTTATTGCTCCCCAAACGTCAAACCTTAAAAGGGTTGTATTGGAGTTAAGAGTGCTGAATACCAAATTTCATTCGTATCTGTCGCGTAATTTATTTTATATGCGCGGAATTAGTCAGTAGTCAGCTGAAATCAATGATCTTCACGCACTTTTATCACCTTGATACAGTTTATGCACTTGATTGAAATACAACTATTGCTTGTCAGGGCACAAAGACTGCCCATTTCCAACAATTTTCAAGCTGTTTCTCCGCATAGGTTTTTACCCTCATCATCGTGAAATACGCTCAACTTTGGTTTCATATAGTACCAAAGCTAGTGGCCATGCAACAACAATGCAGTAGTTAAATAATGACTTTCTTCAATGAAGTTTCAATGAGTGTGACAATTATTGAACTTGGCGAGCGGACCACTAGCGTGGTCCTTGATTTGTAGTTAACATGCTATCCAAGTAGAAATGCAAATGTAAACAAACATTGATAGTAGCATCAAAGATAGGCAAATTTGGTCCACTTTTGTGCAATGTTTAGAAATCCAACTTTACCAGTGTGGTCTTTAACTGATTGTTGCACTGCTTAAAGGGTTTAACGAGCGTTAACCACTCCTGGTCATCTGCCCGAAGCCCTAAGGCCCAATGTCTGCAACAGCCAGATTCCCAGGCGGTCACCCACCCAGGTATCAATCCAGCCCAATGCTGCTTAACTTCGGGGATCTGACGAGAACCGGTGTTTCCAGCACTGCAAGGCCGCAGACTGCACTGCTTTGAGCCCTACAACAGAAGGACTAACTGAACTATTGTTATAATTTTAGCTCTTTTTTTTTTTTTTCCCCTCATTGTAAAACAATACAGTATTTTATTTGGTACGGTTGCATTTTTGGTACCGGGTATACCGTGAGAACCGGTTTATTGTCCGTCACTACTGGACCCATCAAGTTTTCACCATGGAAAGTAGTGATATCGGAGACAAAATGGCTGCCGCCAAGTTTGTGATCCAAATCGCAATCACTCAAGCTTAACTGACAATCACCAAGGTGGGGCGTCGGACGAAAGTCTAACTGGAAAATCGTCTAATGGGATAGCCTAATTGTCTAATGTCTGCCTAAATAAAAAAAAACTCTGGAAAATCGTCTAAATGGAATATCGTATAATGGAAAATCATCTAAACGGAATATCGTGTAATGGATAACCGTCTAACTGGACAATAATATACCTGCGGTTTCTGATGTTATATGTATAGCTGCAGCGAGCGTGGTAGCGCAGGCAAGACAGGGACATTAGATGATTTTCCATTCTACGAATTTCTTGTTAGACGATTTTCCATTATACGAATTTCGTGTTCGACGATTTCCTGTTATACTGTAATACTGTATACATTCGTCCAATTATGAGATTTTCCAGTTAGACGATTTTCCAGTTAGACGATTTTCCCTCGCCCCACCGAGGTGTCAGTTAAGATTGAGTGATCAGGGTTGGAACGGAAAACTTGGTGGATGACTTTAATGCTTAGTACTTTTTTTTTGGAGGGGGGAGGAGAAATATTTAAAACAACTGCTACTGTATGACATTTGTTTTTTTGTTGTCAGGGGAGGGGAGGGGGAATCAAATTCATAAAACTACTTTTGGGCAATGACTGTGCTATCTAGATATTTCATCCTTTATCAGTCGTGCGATGTGGCAACGTCGCAGTCGGATAAATGAAATGTGCAAAACGCCGAGACTAAACGGTTTGGATGCCTCCCGTATCATAAAACTGCAAACGGGGCTGAATAATTTTAATGTTGGTTAGTTCACTAGTGTTCTAATTAAACTTACAGGTAAAATGAAACCAATAGAAGAATCGTAGTGGGCTCGTCTTTAATTAAGAGGTGTGCGCCACCATGCCATCCATCGCAGTTGATCAAAAGCTAGAAATGCAAGCGACCACTGGTTTTATGGTTGCATATGCGTCGTGGAACCGCGGCCAAGAAATCATCTGGATGTTTGGATTGTATTCTTAGGAGGGGTAATTATTCACACGTTTTAGACAATTAGTAGCTGTATTGATCGCTGTATTCGCAAGGGAAAACTAATCGACTCTCAATATAATTGGTTTAAACAGGTTTATTTAGATAAGTTCCAATTACAACATAATTCCATTTATTGTGAAACGAAAACAATAAGTTAACCGAGGCTGCATTGTAACTGCAGCATTTGATAGCAGATAGCGTGTTCCCAACGTTCACAAAAACAGCATTACAAATTATTACAACCTTTTGATTTAAAACCTCCCTAAATGTCAAACGTGAACTAAATGTCAAATTTCAAGCGTATCGGTCGCATAAATGATTTTATTTGAGTGGAATTAGCTAGTTATAAGTAGTAGTAGTAGCTAGCATGAAATAAACGATGTTGAGATACCTTTTTTTTTATTGAAATATTTTATGCACAGCTTTGAAACAGGAATTTCTGTTGTCTACTTGGCAAACTCCGTCGATCTATACAATTTCCAAAGCTTTTTGTCGCATTTAGTATTCAATACGAGAAAACGCCAGTTTAATGGCTGGGTAAGAGAAGCAGTAGCTATTCTTCGCCCAAACACTGATAATTTCCCGATTTGGACAACAGCAGTTAGACGCCATGGAAAGTAAACAATCTGAACTTGACGGGCGAAGCGCTAGCATGCTTCTAGATGTTATACACTGTTAACAAAAAATTAAGTTATGTGGTCGAACATATTACAGACAAAAAAATACGGTGATCTTCTCGCCAGGTTTGCTTTTTTTTTTTAATTTCCCACAACTTGATTTTAGCTGTAGTAATTTACAGAAATTAAATGCTGTTAACTGTGTATAGTGAATTGGTAGATTGATTTAATAAGTTTTTAATCCTTTAACTTAATTTATTTACTGTAAATTATATTTAGTATTCTTGTTTAACTTGTTTCGACTTGAAGTAAGTTGTTTTAAATTAAACCATTATTTTTTTTTTTATTCGTGGACTGGCGTAAGGAGTATCCTTTGCCATGTCTGTTTTCATTTCACCTTCAACTTGGTTTTTAAACTTTTTTTTATTATATATTTTTTTATCTTGTTAATGATTGACAAGTGGTCTAGGCCAAGCTCTAAACTGCGATGCATTTTATTTTTATTTTTAAGAAACATTGACAATGAAACAGCTTTTCCCCTCACTTGTCCGTCACGTTTGGCGATGCCATCGGGGACCATTGTGTCCCTGGTAGGTCTAACCTTGGTGGTAAAGCATTCGTGACCCCAACCCAATACCATATACCCTTCCTCTGTAGCGAGGCCAATGTCTTCGTTTTAAACTCTTAAAGTTCCTAACTTCTGTCATTTTAAAATTGTTCGTTTTAATTTCGGATGGCAGTTAGTGACCACCAGGTCCTTGCCCTTCCGGTTGCGTTTGCAACGAATTATTATTATTATTAAGTATTGTGAAATTATCTGTGAACTAAAGTAAACTGAAACGAAACCATCGTGCAAGGAAACGAAAGCTATTTGAAACAAAATGAAGGCTAACATTAAGAAAACGAAAGCAAAGTAAAAACGAACGAAACCAATTAAAACAAGGAGCCTTAAAACAAACAACTTGTAAGTCTACTTTAGCGGTTTTGCCACTTTTTTTTTTAATGGCATTTGTTAAGTTTAAACGCCTACACGTTTCCCTATTGGCCAGGCAACACTTAAAAGCTGCACGTCCGTATTATTATTTCTTCCCCATGTAAATGCAGAGCATTTTAATGAGAATACCTTTAAGACCCTGCCAGATGAGGCTATGTCACCTAAGACACGTGACTTTGAGCACACGAGCGGCAGTCAGCAGCAGATGTTTTCATGGGAGGGGAGGGGGAGGTATTTGCCCAATAAAGAAACCCTGCTTCCTCCTGGACAAGTGCTGCGCGTTGCTCAGTAAGCCAATTTTGAAGTAAACGGTTGTGCCACCGCAGGTAGGAATTATTTCTACGTTTTGGTGCCAGTTTCTCTCCTTGGTTTTAAAATTGGCAGCAGTATTACAGTGATTTTTAATATAGTTTTCAATTATCGCTGGTTAATTTGCCGAGTTGTTTAGCCGCCAGTCACCACGTGTCGTGTGTGTCAATCCCATTGTGGCATAATAACACGAAACAATTGCGCGGAATTTATGGATGAATTTTGCAGAACTTGTGAAAGAAGTACGAAGTGTTTGTTAGTTTCTAATTTACTGCGTAGGTACGCAAAACGAATTTATAATTAAAACATTGCTGGCAGGCATGTTAAGCCGAGCGACCCACTTTCCCCTCGGCTCCACCAAAACGAAAACAAAAATAATTGTTCAAGGTTACACGAACAGTGCCCTGGCGAGCCGGGGGAGGAAAGCTGTGATTCGCATTGCTAATTTAAAGTTAAAGCTTTTAAAGAAGAAAAAAACAAAACACAATGACCTAAAAGAACCGATTTAAGTAAAATACATGTATGACTAATACTGTGAAAGATGTTCCAACTTGTTTTTTCGATGCTGGAGCTAAGTTGCCACGTATTTCTTGAGATGCTAACGGCTTGTGTTTATTTATTCCATTCGTAGAGAATTTTGTTTTTGTAGTGGTCAGCCAGTTTTGAAATATTTTTAAAACTGAATCTGTAGGAATTGTATGGGAGCCTTTATTTTTTATTCTGTTTTAAGCTTTACCCCAGCTAAAAAAAAATTATGCAGAAAATCTGCGGAAAACTACAGAAACAATCTGAAGTTATTTTGACTGTTACTGCAGATTTGAACCTGAAGTTTTTCTGTAGATGTTATTTGATACCGCTTCATTACTAATGTTATTTTTATAATTACGATAATATTTTAATAGTCTCAATTTTTTTTAAAATTTGTTTTGTTCTTTTTCTTTGCAATTGGTTTCTTTTAGTTTTTCTTTAGTTCCTTTTCAGCTCGCTTTCGTTCGCAGATAATCTAACAAATGTGTAAGACTAAGTCAGTTAATGAAGAAGTCAATTAAGACGTAGGTAAATTAATGATTTACTATGCATAATAATATCGGTTACTTTCCACAAATTGCTACAGTTAATACAAGGTCAATGGGATTTAATAAAGCAATGTAATGAGAATCTGGGGTGTTATTTTCTGTAATATGTTGCATACATACGTACTTTTTTTTTTATTTAGACAATTCCATTGACCTTTTATTTTGGCTATGCAGCAAACTGAGGAAATTAACTGGTTATCATTGTATATAGTAAATCAGGAATTTAGGTTATTAAACCTATGTCTTTATTTACTGTTCGTGCACGTTACAGTTAGCATTCTTTATTTTATTTATTTCATCCTTAAAATTTGTCAATTTATCTGCAGACGAAAGCAAACTGAAAATGTACTAAAACCGGAATAAAAAGAAACTAAAATTGCAAAAATCGAAAGCGCTTCGAAACATAACGAATCCAAGAAAAACAGAACGAAGCCCTTTAAAAAAAAGTGTATTGGCCCCAAACAAAATGTATTAACGCCAGCAAGGGTAATATGGTGTATCTTTACCCTTGACAAGAAGTTTTATGATGTCTGAGGGAATTAGCCATAGATAAATTACTAGTTTCTGCAAGAGCGTATAATTTATCCACTACAATAGGAAAAAAGCTAAAGCTATCCTACACACAGACTACGTTTGTATATTTCGGGATGGCGGATTGATTTTTAAAGAAGTAATTTTGGTGTTGCCTCTTCTGCTAGGGGCATAAAGAAAAGGTTCACCTCTCCCACTTTTTTCCTGTATGGGTGCAGTATACCTTGTCTTCAGGACCAGCAGCATCCCTTTTTGCCGCTTGCATTTATACAATGTGTTTCTTAGCCCAGCATAACCCTTTCTGGCCTGGCGTGCCCAAACGGACACTGCTACAAGACGGAGGAAAAAGTAAGTCCCTAGGCACACTGCAAGCTTTGAGGGAGCCATAAGGACCCTGAGCAAAGCGAGCAGTAACAGCCCAGTGGTCAGCGTCCTCGTCTTCAAACCAAACGAATGCCGGCTCAAATCCTGCGACCGACGCGACTTTAAAAAAATCACCAGAATTAATTCAGGTCCGAAAGGGATAAAGGCTCCGGGGTTGATGCTTGGTAGGCCTCTCCGCAGCGCAAGCTTCATAGCATTATTTTCAGTTGAAGTACGATGCTTCAATGCAAGTACTAAGTAGCCTTGCGATTGTAGCGTTTGGCGTTTGTATTTTGAATTGAATATTTTCATAATAGATTTTAAGCTGCATTGTGTGCTCACATAAAAGACTTTTCGAGTGTATATTTTTTTTGGGGTGGTGCTTTTGCTGGGCGAGGGATAATCGTCTAACTGGAAAATCGCATAATTGGAAGAACGTATAACGTGAAACAGTATAACGGAATATCATCTAGCAGGAAATTCGTATAAATGAAAAGCGTCTAACTGGAAATTCGTATAATGGAAAATCGTCTAATATCCCTGCCTCACTCGAGCTGCCGCGCTCGCTGCGGCTATACATATAACATCAGAAACCGCAGTTAGACGTTAACCCAGTTAGACCTTTATCCATTATACAATAATCCATAATACGATATTCCGTTTAGATGCTTTTCCAGATTTTTTATTTAGGCAGATTTTAGACAATTATCCCATTAGACGATTTTCCAGTTAGACGTTCGTCCGACGCCCCCCTTTGCTACATTTGATTAAAAAATAAATACAGAGTTTGGTGGTAAATTCTTTTAAAACAAGGTAATTTTGTTTTTTCTATTTAATCTAATTTCTATTGCCTTTAAATTTAAGCGTTTGTATTGAATCTGGGGGCGGTGTGGCAAACATTTCGCACGCGGGCCCTGCGCTCAGCTCAGGCTTAATATTCGCATTTTATTTTGACGTAAAACTATTGAAGTCAAATCCCATACTCGTTCACCGGGCCGGAGGTGTCTTTAAATGCGTGGTATGTTTTGGCTGCACTTCCGCAAAGGAAAATGTGGTCTCTCACACCCGGTCACTCCCCCTTCCATAGCTGTACAAAATGACCACATGTGGCAGCTGCAATAACCGTGATAGATGATCGCTTTGGACCAGTGGGGTTGACACTGAAAGTTTAATTTCACTTTCAGCGCCTAAAAAAAGGTCTTGAAGCCGCACAATTCTGTTAAAATAGTCGCCGTATGTAATTGAAGTGCCAGGGGTAGGCTAATAGTTAGCGTAATATGGTTAAACTAGTTTTCTTCCGCTACGGTACGATTTTCTCAATTGGTTATTACCAAAGCTGAGTGAGCAAGTTTTCACGCCGCGAAGCAGAGGTGGGCGTTCTAGCCTAGCTACCTTTAAGGGCAACCAAAAGTCGCACGTGGGCTTGGTGCGCAGTTGGTGTATGTATGTTCAAGGTGGGTGCGTTCACTCTTCGTTAATATCCGGAAGAACGCTCGTGTATGCGGGACAAATTCGCCTTTGGTGCAAAATTGCTTTAGAAATTTTGCAATCCAGGTAAATTTTATTTTACGTAATTTTGTCGTGGTGTTCAAGAGCTTGCAAAATCATGCGTTCTACGTTCTGCGTGTTGGGCGTGAAAATTTAAGCAATGTAGGAAAACATGTATTTTTTAAAAATCGGGTCAGTGGTAACAATTTTCTTAATCGAAGAATTATTATTAATTGGACAACAGCTAACTTCTTAAATATGCATCAGGCACCATGAGTATAAATTAGGAATATGTAGGAAACAAAAGATACATTACCAATTCAAAAAACAGAACGAAAATCTGACCAGATTTGTAGGACCTACGACGTACGTAAAATGGCTACTTTCGAACCCTGAATGGCATTCCATTCTAACACTCCGTCGTGCAGGGAAGCATCGCCTACTTTCAGGGGTCGAAAGTAGCCATTTTACGTAAGTCATAGGTCCTACAAATCTGGTCCGATTTTCATCCTGTTTTTTGAACTGGTAATAATTGTTCTCTACACAATTCCTAATTTATACTCATGGTGTGTGATGCATATTTAAGAAGTTGGTAGTTGAATGACCTTTTTGAGACATTTCTAGCTTATTGCTGAGAATGGAAAAACAGCCCAAACCGAAACGTGTAAAGGAAATAAAATTAATTTATTGAGAAACTGTCTCAATAAAATTTATTTGTTGAGAAACTGTTGATTCAAATCTGAGTTTCGTTTGGTTAAAGTGTTGTAACGAACTTACCAAACGAAACTCGTATTTTAATCATCAACTGTTATCAGTCAAATAAAATTTCCTTTACAGGGTTTTGTTTCATTCCGACTTTCCTCTATTATCATTAAAATACTGGGTAATTTAAATCTTAATTTGTCATCATTCGATGTATTTTTCCTAACAATTTTTGTTTAATGCCAACAGCTGTTCGTAGACTTCTACTTGTATTCTACTTTCTACACTAAAATTATGATTCTATGTGCCATGGAAATATCCATTACCTAATTTTTAGCATTCTCCTTCTTTTGCTATACAATCTAGAGTTTAAAGTTGTATGTTCTATGTTCTACCGGCGTCTCTACCCTCTGCGTATGAGCAGCCTCCGTTATATAAACGCTGATGAAGGTAGTTTCTTTATCTTTCCTCTCTAGTTCTCAACTGGTATGGTCGTTGGCTCTGTGCCCTCTTCGTTGGATCCTTACCTTCGGTCTCTCTCTATGCCTCGTGCCAAGGGCGCACCGCGGGACCCTCTGCACCATGCAGGCTCCTCTGCGTCTCCGCCCATCATCATCTCTGATGACCCGCCTTTGTAGGAAATTTTGGCGGGTGCTGCTTCTACCCTGCGGTCTCCTGGTCTCCTGCAACACCGTTCACCGGTCCGTCTCTCTCCGATTTCACGGTCTCTTCCGGCCCTACGCGCAACACTTCTCTACCTCACCAATCCAGTGTGGACAGATTGACCCTACACGGGATCTCCAGTCGCTCCAGGAGGATCTCCTCAGAGCCAGGGTAGTGTATTCCCGTCTTAAGCTCCAGGTTATGACCCGGCGTGCTAGGCGAAAACACTCTATCTCCCCGCTTGTCGAGCCAATTGACTTGTCTTCACGATCTTCCAGACACTCGGTCTCCTCTTGGTTGATGCAGCTCGGCACGGACTCCCAACCCCTTTCTGAGGAAAGGGTGCATGTGTTAATGGACTCTGCCTTGCGCCCCATTAGTTGCAAGCGACCAGCCTCCCCAGACTACCCCGCCTTGTCATGTCACGGACGACTGGGTCCAGTCTACAGCCAAGAAGATTCGTGTCTCTGCTTCCAGCAGTGCCGGTCCCTCTCGCATCGGAGACCATCACCTCGGTCTCCTTCGTCATGTCCTTGCCAACATCTCTTCTCCGCTGGCTTGAACGCTTCTGGGTCTGACTGCAGCGACCGGTCTTCTCAGCCCATCGATCTCTCGGACACTTCTTCTAGACAAGCACCCGGACCCTCTGTAAGCCCGCACCTCAGGCGACCGAGCCTTGACGTCAAAATGGACTTGGTACCTCCTTGTACCTGCCACGCCGAGCCTCGGTCTCCATCTGTCCTGCGCAACAGTGATCGTATTCTCAGCTTCGGTCTCCGTGCACAACACGGCCGCCAATGCTCTTTGCGAACGACTTTCCATGGATCCCTCTCCAGAAGAGACCAGGGAATTAGCCTCCTCGGACACTTTTCAATTACACACTTCTTTTACAAGAAGTGGTGCTCAACGCCGCCCCTAATCTCCACGATTCTACTAGGCATGTCCTTCGGAACCAACCGATTCACTAATCGGATACTATCTTCCGTGGGCTCATTCCCAAGCTTGCCCCCCCCCACCTGGATATCACATGCTAGCCACAAAGCCATACTAGAACAAAGGCCCTCGATGTCACCGGCCTCCAGGAAACTTGCCGGCTACCGACCCAAAGGACGACTTGGGCAAGGTCTCCCAACCGGACACTCGTCCACCTTCTCCTCGACGTGCTAGGTCGCCCTTTCCGAACAAGGAACAGGGGCGCGAACATGGTCGCCCCTATGGCTGAAGCACTACACCGACCAACGGGGGCGTCAATGCCTCTCCCGGACCTCCCCAACGATCCCAATCTTCACGTTGACAATTACCACTTGCTAGAGCCAGTCGGCGATCGCCTTCAATTTTATCTTCCGGCCTGGCAAGAGATTACAACCAACCAAACGGTCCTCTCAATCATAACTCAAGGTTTCCTGCCCTCCTTTTATCGGTCTCCACCCTTTCGGTGTCCCCCGTGGCTCGATGCAACAACGCCAAACCAATTTCTCACCAACAAGATTGCAACTCTTTTAACCAAGTGTGCTAGTCAGGCTGCTCCCAATTCGGATCAGCCAGGGTTTTACAGCCGAATTTTTCCTTGCTCTATGATGACGGGCGATCTCCGTTTCATTTTCAATCTGCGTCCACGCAACCTGTTCCTCATTTTCAGATGTTGACCGTCGAATCCATCCGACATTCACTCTCCCAGGTGACTGGGTGGTCTCCATAGATCTTGCAGACGCCTACTTCCACATCCCACTACACACCTCAGTTCACCAATTCTTCTGTTTCCTTTACGTTGGTGTAATTTACGAGTTCACCTGCCTCCCGTTTGGACTGAATGCAGCTCCAAAAATTTTTACTTTCGTTCTAAAAACGGTCCTGGCTTTTCAAAATCAACACGAGGTATGAGCTGATGCCTACCTAGACGATTGGAACCTTCCTCACCAGGACTGTCTCCAGTTGCTTACAAACAGAAACACTGTGTTAGGTTTACTACACCGACTGGGCTTCGGGATCAATTTTCCAAAGTCCAAACTAAACCCCTCTCAAAGCTTCGTGTTTCTCGGGAGTTGCCTTCGACCTTCGTCGGGCAGTTGTCATGCCTTCACCAGACAGAATCACTTCTCTCCTTCAACAGATCTGGCGTTTCCTTCGGTCTCCCGAGGCTACTCTGACCCAACTAATCTTTCTCATCGGATCCCTAGATTCCATGGCTCTCCTCGTCCCATATGGAAGATGGACGGTCAGACCCCTCCATCTTTTCCGTATCAACGAATGGCCCGCTCTGTCTACCGACACCAGGCCACGATTGCGCCCAGACAATTTTCCTCTTTCCATTCTGTTGCACTGGATGGACCTATCTTTCCTCATACAAACAGTTGCTCTACACGAACCAGCACCCGATGTGCTTCTTTCCAAGGATGGGGAGTTCACATCGGCGACCACATGGTGTCCGGATGTTGGCTGACCGGGACCTCCGACCATATCAATGTTCTCTTGCTGCAAAGAGTCTTCCTCGGTCTCCTCCACTTTCAAGACTACCTTTTCGGGAAGGTGGTACAAGTTCACATTGACAACACAACAGCAATCGCCTACCTCCGGAACGGTGGAGGAACGAGATATCAATCACTGCATCAGGGCACTTCATGTATCTTCACTCTGTGCATTCGTCCGAAGACAACCTTATTACCACTCCACATTTTGGGGAGCCGCAATGTGATAGCAGATTCCCTGTTCAGTCGGTCTCCTCCGACAAGAGAATGGACCCTAAAGACATTCCTAAAGACCCTAGGGAGCTCCGTCTAGTGGCGCCCATCATCTTTGACGAGGTCAGTGGAATGCTAAAAATTAGGTAATGATGTTTTCATGGCACATAAGAAAGCCCAAAATACCAGATACAGCTGGTTAATTTTGGTTTCTATTGCCTTTATGAAAATATACATACCTATGTCCCACCCTCCTTCCCTCTGTGTTGCCACTGGGGCACTTAGAGGAACGGACGATGAAGAAACGACTTTCGTCAGCGTTTATATAACAAAGGCTGCACATGCGCAGGGGGTAGCGACGCCGGACGAACATAGAACAAAGAACTTTAATCTCTAGATTGCACAGCAAAAGAAGGAGAATGCTAAAAATTAGGTAATGTGTATATTGACAAAGGCAATAGAAACAAAAATTAATCAGTTGTACCTGGTAGTTTGGGTTTTTCTGAAATACGAGGCTGAAAATGCAGTGTTTGCTCTAGTGAATCCGAGGACTGCATTTTTAAATTTGTGAGGAAAAAAATATTTAGCTGGCTACAAACAGCTTAGGTTCCAGCCAAGATGGTTTAATACTTAATCAACATTTGATTTTTCGAATAACTTTTAGGAGATATTTAGCTAGACATTCTTTTTACATTCTATTTGTGGTGTGAATTTGCTTCAAACTGATCTGCATTGTTACTTTAATAGTTAAACATGGCTATTTACATTTGTGTGCTGCAGTTTTATAAATGCATACACAATTTTGAAATTCTTTGCGTACAGCATTATACAATATTAAAAATTGTTTTTTATTTTTTTATTGTCTACTCTTGTCATTCGATGCCGTTGTTAGTGTGAACCTAATAGCAGTTTAAACTGACATTGTGTAGCAGTTTTTCAGATATTATACATTTGCCGTTTTAGGTCAAATGTTTTTTTTTTCCCGTTTGGACAACATTTGAAGACGTTCTCGTAGAAACAACAAGGTTCACAGAATTGATTGGCTGCGCCATCACGTGGCAATAGATATACCCAAAAAAGGAAATTGGTCAAGTTCTTCGTTAGGCAGAAAAAAATTAATGTTTAGTTTAGCGTCCCAACTTACGGTGTCGGATTGGGCCACCCGGGATTCCTGGGGAGGCCCGTGTTTCAAAGTAAAAATTTTCACAAAAATTTTAATGAATTCATATGAAAATTACATCTCTAACTTGCAGAAAAACGTTTAAAATTCACACTGATTACCCCCTCCCCCCAAACTGCATGAGGCTATTGTTTCGAAGAAACACTTTAAAAAAAAGTTGTAATGAATTTGTATGAAAACTGCATCTGCAAGTGCAAGAAATCGTTTCAAATTCACGCTGATTTCTTTACACGCCGGGGGTGCATACGTTTGGCATGTCGGCTGTGCATGTAACTGACTTGACTATCTCTGCCGCACGTCAGATACCAGATGTATTTGCTATTTGTTTTTATACCACATGATTTTTCATTACGCACGTATTATCTCGCACGTTTGTTTTTTTTTGTCTACACTTTTTAATTACTTTGTCGATCGGTTATTTTCTTACTAACTGTATTCATTTAGAATGATGTTGTTTTTTTAAATTTCCGTGTGATGGCCAGCTCGTGTGATGTAGTTAAAGTTGCAGGGCTCCCCAGACGCCCCTTCCCCCCCCCCCACACACACATACACACACTACAGGAGGCCCTGTTTCAAAAATTATTTTGTCGATAAATTTGAAATGAATACTTATAAAAGTTGTATTTCCAAGTTATAGGGAAACGTTTCAAATTCTCACAGGTTTATTAAAAAATACTCTAGCTTGTGACAAACCCCCACCCCTCCGCGAGGTGCCCCGAGGCCCCTGCAGTACATTCCCGGGGAGGACGACCCCTCTCAATCCCACCCTGTAACCTTTTCAGAACACCAGCGAAGAAGGCATTTTTTTTTAATATTTATAAATTGAAAACTAAATTATGTTTGTTGCAAGGGTGAGACTTTAAGAAGTCAAAACGTACCAAAAAAAAATCATTGTCGTACTGTAATCATTGTGACTAATTTTTTGGCAAAGGAGTGGTCTTCTTTTTTTGACAAGTTTCTTTTTTTTTTCCCAACTGAATATTTGCTACAAATTGACACATCATCTCCTATCGAACATGTGAAATTCTTTTTGCAGTCACAACAGAAACAAATATTGCTATGAATTCCAGCTAAATAACTGGGGAGTTCAGTAGGCATTACGTTTGCCCTCACAAATTCTAAATTTCCTTTCGCACGGCCCATTAAAAATTGAGTGGACGGGAATGCTAAACCAAGCATTAATTTTCTTAGGTAGCAGTCACAGCGAGCATACAGAAACCAATAAAAAACCTTTTGTTAAAGTCTTGGGTCTATATTTTCGTGAAAATAACCTACAGAACCTGTAAAAACCTAAGCTTTTAGTAGTTTTATGCCGATTTTGTAATGCTACTGTTCTAGTAAATAGGGACATCCATTAATGTAACCTAGCAGCAAGTTTATTTTACAAAAGTAAAATAATACATTTTATATGACTAACTGAGAAAAAAAGGCCTACGTATTTGCTGATAAATAACCTATGTAAACCCATGGGCGGATTTACCCCCCTGGGGAGGGGGGGGGGGAGCATAGGGGCCTACAGCCCAGGACGGCAAAATCTGAGGGGCAGCAAATTTTCTTTAAAAAAAAAGTTTAAAAGACCAAAGTTCATCTCTTAGTTATTCTAAGAAACCAAACAACTTTTGTTTAAATAATAAATTGTGTTGTTATTGTCTATCAATTGATCTGGACCCCCCCCCCCCCCCCCCCAAAAAAAAAAAAAGTCTTAAAAAATAGGGGTGGGGTGGAGGGGCAAAAAATGTGTGTAGCCGTGGGCCTGTGGACAGCAAAATGCAAAATCCGCCTCATTACAAACCTATTATTTCATTATTAAACCTACATTTGTTTGCTTGAGGTCGGTGAGGCCTACTTTGGCCTTAATACTGTATAAAAAAAACTGCTTTATCGGTTTTAATGGCTCCCCCCCCCCCCCCTTTAGTACAAATTGGTTTTATTGGCCCCTGTAATTTTAAAGCCAGCTTGAAGTTAATTGCGGACAAACTTTTGTTGTGAAAAGTTAATGGCCGTAACTTCCTGGTTTTGGTGGATGGCATCCCGACCGATTTTGAGATGCCTTTACCCTCCTGCCTTCAATATGTGCCTTACCCGCTGAGCACGTATTGATCCTCGAAGCCAGAGCGAGAAAGGACGCTGACAGTGGAGGCCACGCGTTCTCATCATTCTGGGCGGAGGGGAAAAGCAACCCCAGACTTGGCTTTCCGGCAATGTTTTCCCTCTGCGGTACTTGCGGAAGGAAGTAGCGGAAGTGCAACGTTTGCTGCAAGTTGTAGGCCAAGTAAAAGTAAATGCGAAGACAACTTCTCTACGTCCGGATATTTTAATTTTTGTTGCTGAAACATCTGGCCTTGTGTGCAGCTGCGTGTGTGTGTGTGTGTGTAGAGTGCTAGAGATGTCCGCTGTTGGGCTATCGTAGACTGATAATCAGTGGGAGTGGTTGTGCATGGTTTTTTTTTTTTTTTTTTTGTTTTTTTAATTTCGATAACAAACATTAGCCACAAACTGTCAGTATGGAGTAACCGTTAATTAGATTGCTCTGGACTGCGTTCGTGGATAGTTGTCTCTCTCTCGAAGTTTCCGTTGCGGATAAAACACCAGGACAGCTTCCATCATGTGGTCCATTGAAAGGTAATCATAAGTCTTATTAGTGGAATGCCTCAACTAAGTTGTGCTCTAGTGTAGGCCTGGCAGATTTCTGAAGTGTTGGCGGTTATAAATTGTTGATTGAGCTAGGGATGTGGATTAAAAAAAAGTCTAGGCGGGGCATTTTTGCGAGTTTGCGCTGTAATGAAGGTTTAAAGTTGAGTTGTGTGGTTGTAGTGTGTTTACTTGGCAATGCAGATGGCCGATTGATTAGTTACATTCTTCACTTTGCAGAAAATAAGGCTTAGTCGCAGGACCAAAAATGTAAGTTTAAATTAATTATTAATGTACACCTGAATTACACAAAGCACTCAAGCCAAGCCATTGGCCTGTAATTTCGATAAGATTGTTGGGTAGGGTGCTGGCAAAATCTTAAGATTACTTCCTGCTTGAAGGCTTTGATTTTGATGGCTCTTTTAAAACATATTACTCTTTCTTAGTGGGAGTAAAATTATATGTAGTGACTTGTACATCATATGCATCGATGTTGTACAGGTACCAATACTGTTCAAATCTCATACATATATGAGGATTGGAATAGTACCATTGTGTACAACATGCGAAATAAACACTACGACTTGTAGGTGAGTGTGACAGAATAGCCCCCCCCCCCCCCCCGGCTCGTTTGAAAGTGTTTTCCCCGTTTAACCCTAGAAAGTGCAAGCCTAATTTTCAAGTTTTATGTGCAACACAAAGCTTTGTAAGGATTCCCAGGGAACTCTTAAACAAAATAATCTGCAGCAGCCAGGTGTGCAGACCTCTCAAGAGCCGTGGCTTCTAGTTCGAGTCTTCCCCCCCCCCCCCCCTTCCTTACCAACGTGCATAGGGGTAGCGGGGGAGGTGGGTCACTGGACTGATCAGGCCGTATGCGGTTTCTCTATGGTTAAATAACGTGGTTAATCACGTGATTTTCCCCTTTTTTTCTTGAGTAATTTTTTGGTGAAAACAAATGCAGGATAGAATCTTAGAAGTCTGACAAAAAAAAATGTAAGTTTAAATTGATTATTAGTGTACACCTAAACTGCACAAAGCACCCTAGCCAAGCCATTCGATAAGATTGTTGGGTGGGGTGCTGGCAAAATCTTAAGATTACTTCCTGTTTGAATGCTTTGATTTTGATGTAGCTCTTTTAATACACATTACTCTGTTTTTAATGGGAGTAAAATTATGGGCAGTGACTTGCACATCATATACATCCTTGTGCAGGTATCAATACTGTCCAAATCTCGTTTATGCACGAGAATTGGAGTAGTACCATTGTGTCCAACCTACGAAACGAACACTACGACTTGTGGGAGTCCTTCCCCCCCGCCCCTCGGCCGGCCCCACCCCCGAGTTTTTTCCCGTTTAACCCTAGGAAGAGCTTATCTAATTTTCAAACCCCACGTGCAGCACAAGCGTTTCCCGAGGAACTCCTAAACAAAAGAGGCCACAGCAGCCTAGTGGTCGGAGGACTCTTGATTCGAGTCCTACTCCTTACCTATGTGCATAGGAGTAGAGAAAGGGCCGGATTAAGCCTCGTAGAGGCCTAGTGCTTAAGATTTATTGTGGCCCTCTCCCCCCACCTCCCTCCAGTCCCGCAATAAAAGTTTCCTTTTTTAACAAGAATTTTTTTGTTAAAACAGGTTTAAGTACAAAAAATAAATGTATTTAAAATAGTACCTCATTTCCTTTTCATATGCCCGTAAGGCCCCTTTTCGGCTTGTATCCCGGTGCTTCAGCACCCAAAGCATCCCCCTTAATCAGGCCCTGGGTAGAGAGGGGAAAGGGATACTGGACTGATAATAGGCCCTAATGATTGTATGCTCTTTCTAAGGTTAACTAACTTGGTTAATCACATGATTAACCGCTGATTTTTTTCCTTCAGTAATTTTTTTTGAAAACTAATACAGGATTAATGGTTAGAAGTCCGTCGTAGTGACGCTTGTGATTGGATTTTGTCAACATTCTGTTCTGCTTGTTATCACAGTGTCTTATAAAACTTTTTTTTTTTCAATAAAAGCGAACTCGAATGCCTAATTTCCATTTAGCCTGTCTTAGTTAGTTGGTCAAACTTTTAGCCTTTCTATAGTTATGTGGTGGGTTCCAGTAAATAATACCCCCCCCCCTTTCCCAAAAAAGAGGTCCAGATTGATATCAATCAGTTGCCGAATGGTGATTAAATGAAAACTTCGTCTAAGTCGCCAGATTCGTGATGAGACTGCAACAAGTTATTGTCAAGAATTGTTCAACTCATGGGCTTTAGCATAGACTCATTATGTATATGTTGTTTAATTTTTCATTTTGCCTTAATGTTCACATTAGAAGAAAGTTTTCCCGGTGCCACGCTTCCCATCTCGTCCCTTTACAATAATATGTTGTAGCCCGAGTAACTGTAAGCAAAGAAAAAAAGCATTGTGGCGACTAATCACAATATAGCTAACCAGCTGGTGGTGACTGGCCAAAAAAATGTTAATTTTGACCTACCCCCCACCCCAACATCCACGTCCAGGAAAAAGGGCCCCCCCCCCCATTAAAAAAGTAAAGAAAAAAATTCCCATCTACTGGGTTCTGGATTAAGCCATTTTTTTTTTTAGCTAATACTTACATAAATTGTTTAAGCAAAACACATTGCCGATAAAAAAGAAAGAGGAATGAAGCTACAGTAGATGACATGCTTTTTTTTTTATTTATCTTAAAAAGCTGATAAATTAAATGCGCTAAAGCACAATTACAGTAAACTGGGTTAGCTAAAGAAATTAAGATCGCTGTAAGAATTACTTCTAGCATTATTCATATCAACCTTCACAGTCAGTCCTTTTGTGTTGGGTTGAAACATGGGAATTCCAAACTGTTTTGACTATCAGTCTAGCTTCCATTGTTGTGAATTTAACTTCCGAAAAAGTCAATTCACAAAAAAATCACGCACATTTCCACAAACTAGACACTTACTCCTATGTCCAGCAAATTTTCAACAACTGACTGTTGCCATCATCAGGCTTTTAAAGGTTGATTTAGTCCCTGATCACAACCTGATGACAACAGTTGTTGAAAATTTGCTGGACTTAGGAGTAAGTGTCTAGTTTGTGGAAATGTGCGTTATTTTTTTGTGAATTGTCTTTATCGGAATTTCGTCATTTTTCGTGGGAATTTACCATATTTTCAATTGTTGAATTGTGCTGTATTAAAGGCTTTATTGTTTGTGCTCATCAACGGAAAATCTTAAAAGTTTACTAGGGCTGCAAATAATTCGTGTAAGTGATTTATTTCAAACTAGAGGAAGCCCGTGCTACGCATGGCTGGTCTTAGATGGAACGTATGCAACATTGGTACGGTTAGGTTGCTCATGTGTATGTCCACGTTTCATCGAATTAAGTTTCTTCTATCCAATTTATGTGCACACTGGCTAACAAGGCTGCAAGTTATTCGTGTAAGTGATAATTTCAAATTCTTAATTTCTAAGGTGTGCTATGATGCACAACAAGAGTTAAAGTGCGACCCCCCCCCCAAGAAAAAGAAAAAATATATATAACTTGACAACTTTGTGAACAAGCAAGGTTGTTAGATTATAATCAAGTGATTGTAATCGTTGATTATAATTACTTGATTAAAATTGAAGTTCAACTGATTATAATAAGGACCAGGTTGACACAAAACTGTTGATACACAAGTACAAAAAACTTTAAAAACAAACAAAATAAAATACACTGCTGTTGAATCTTCTGCAGTCAGGGACGTATGTCTTCTACTTTTTGGGGACTGATCCATAAAAAATATGCAACGGACTAGGAACAACCAAAGTAGGAAAGTTAATGCTACATTCAAACCCATAAAGGCACATAAATCCCTCCGTTCTGGCCGCTTTACTCTGCGTCATCTGCGCTAAAATATAGTTCAAACGACCGCAGCGCGCATTACTATACGACACTAGTCATACTCATTTCGGGGCCGCTGCAACGTGACACATCGTACGACCAAGTCGCAAACTTGAGCGAAGGATTAATTATCCTTCCTCCAGGGCCGCGGCTTGCCAGCGATGTGGCAGGAGTTATATACCGCTCGGACCGAGCCGTTTAAAACAAGCCTAATAACATTCACGCGCCACTGCTGACATCTGCATCGTACCCTTAGACCAGCAAATGAAAGGTAAATCAGTTCAGTTTATATAAAACTATTTCCGGTAATGTATCGAGTGAAACTGTTAAAATATACCGGAGGGAGTTATGTGCCTTTATATCCAAGGAAAAACTAAAGGACTTTGCAACTTCTGTACTTTTAGGAGGCAATGCAGCTGACGTGACAATGTTCATTTAATCAGCTCATGTGAGAGGAATGTGCCAGTGTGTCACAACACCTACACCAACTTTGTCTAGTATTATTACTGTAATAACTCACAGGGTACGCACGGACCTGGGGATAGGCTTAAATGCGCGGGGGGACTAGATGCGATGTTAATATTGAAATTTACACAATGTAATTATGTTTTAAACTTTTAATACGAGATAGGTATTGGCATTTTGGCAGTAGCCATTGCCAAGCAAGAAATAGAGCAAACTTTAGCAACTTTAACTATATGTTGTAATTATTGTTGTAAGGAACATATTCTTAAAATTTACACGGCCTTAGAGTTCGTTTGCGCACTAGAATTTCGGAAAATTGGAAAGGAGGCAGTGGGGCTAACAATGTCAAAATGTTACAATGCTGCAACATGTAACAATGGGGTTACAATAGGCAAGGTGCACAATATCGGAGTATAGCTCACTCGAACAAGATGCAACAATTATGGTTGGGTGCCGGGAAAGTAACATTGTCGTTGTTTGAGTTAGCTAGCTAGTTATGGAGAACCAAAATTAAATTAAATGGTCACGATTTTTCCTTAAATCTTCAATTTTAAACTGTAGGGTGTGAAGTCTTAAATTTTGAGGTCTGTACCTCAAAATTGGGCAGCCAACATGACTGAGTGACTTATTTACTTTTTCAATAGGCTCATTTGAGCCCCTTATCCGACCAAATTATGTATGGGAGTCGGAAAAAAAAAATCCATTGAAACTTAATCCGGGTATGAAAGGGTGAATATTCATTCAGGGTGGCGTTCTTCCTGGAAAACCGGAAAATTCGGGGACAAATCAAGGAATTTGAAAAACGTATACTGAGAGTAGGAATTTCAACATTTGCCAGAAAGTCTTTACATCTGTGATGAATAAGCTGATTCGATTGGATTTTTTTTTTTACTTTTAAGCCTTCACTTTATTTCAGTTAGTTCATGTCCTTTTTGTTTCCTTTACGATAAAGCGAAAATTCCTTAGGCCTAAGTAATACGGGACTTTACGTTGTTAGTGCGTTTCTAGTTTTGTTCAGATTATGGCTTTCCTGTTCTTTACCAATACCAGTTAGGAAGGTGCAATGGTTGGTTAAAGGCACATAAATCCATCTGGTATGTCGTGCGATCCGTTGAGAATAGCGTTTGCAACATTTACACAAATTAGAGTTAATGTCGTAAAATGATCTCAAACGAAAGAAAAAAAAACCAGAAAATGACTGTTGGCAACATTACGTACGTTTGAACTAATGTCGCAAAACTTGAGTCGTACAGGAAAGTCAACATGGATGCATGTACCTTTAACAAAGCAGCGCGGTGTAGTTATTGTGATTTGAGTGAAATGTGTAAGAAAATGTCCTTCGACCGAAAAAAAAATCGGGGAAAAGTGACAGTATTGGTCTGGAAAATCCTGGAAGTCAGGGAATTTCATCATGATCTTTTGAACGCCAACCGCTCATTCGTTCACCTCTCTTCGTATTATTTGTGTCTCCTCTGGCCGGCAGTGGTGCAGAAAGAAATTAATAAGAAAAAAAATATTCAACCAAAAACGAAATTGTAAATATGGCCACAGTTTCTTACACTCTTCGTTAGCTACTAGGACAGCCCCCCTCCTCCCCCGTATAATGGCCGGAGCATTGTTGTGATTTCCCGTTTGCAGTTGACCAAGCTTTCATTAGATTTAGTTCGACCCAGGGCCTAGATCCCGTTTGCATGAAAATGTTATGACTGGAAAAAACATGACGTCATCAATACTACACATCTTTGTTGAAAACACAGTTCGCATCATTTCTTACACAGACAATTCTGATGAAAGACACACAAACAAACTATAGAATTAAGATTATGGAAATTCCCACTACATGACTGGGAAAAAATAAGACGTCATCAGTACTAACATTTTTGTTGAAAAGAGTTCGAATTATTACTTATACAGACAATTCAGTTCGAAACACACAAACAATGGATTAAGTGTAGTAGAGAGATTCCCACTACGGACTTTAGAATTAGGAGTGAGAATCTCGGTAATCTGACGACAAAAAAAAACAAGTCTCAACATCCATTGCGCAATTTTTGGAAGGGGTCTCTCTGGAGACCTAGAATAAGATCCGCAAGCACAGCTCTTTAAGTGGTCGGCTTCAAGCCAAGTTGACCTGGGATCAAATCCCACCGTTGACCAAGAACGTGAATTAAAAATATGTCCAGCAGCTTTATCATGTGGTTTAAATGCAAATGAACGTGGTAATCCTTTGGACTTAAACTTTTTGTAGTGTTTGAGTAAGTACTTTAAATTCTTACCTTTGGACTGACACATCTATATATCTCCATTGTTCGAGGAAAACTGGTAAACGGGAGTGGTATTTCGCTTAGCTTATGACGAATAAAATTAACACATTACCACAAAACAAGAACAAAGTCAATGGTCGTCATAAAATTTTCGGTGAAAGGTCTGTTAATCTTTTAGAAAGCGTTACATGTGAGGGACTGAAAGATTGGATTGACGCGGCAACGCGCTAGTTAGTAGGGATCGCACCACTGATCTGTAGCAAGGCACATAGATCAGTGGTCCGATTTCCACCGGTGCGTCGTTCGAATCTTTCGTAGCTTCAACTTGTAACGTTTTCTCGAGCTTGCGTGTTTGTTTTTTCTTCCGAAGAAGTGAACGGACTTGAAACGGAAAATTTAAAGACAAACATTGACTCTGTTCTTTTGTTGTGGTAATGTATTAACATTATTCCTCATAATCTCTATTGCTGATTACTAGATTAAGTAACTAAAGTTGTTATTCAAATATAACATACCAGGAGTGGGAATCGAACCATTAACCGTGAATTCCAACTTTGGTTTTGTATTGAATTTCCAAATTGAGTCATTTCATGATACAACAATGTATATAAAAATCACTTAAATGCCATATTTTGCCAAGTAATTCATTGTTGGCTTTCTCAACCATGTTAAAACGTAGGCTACATGTTTGCTTGGAATACACAGTACAACGTGTGGGCTGCCAACCTGTCTGTTGTGGTCGTACAGACAAAGCTTTTGGGAAAGTTATATATTTTTTTTTTACCTTTGCAGTGCTAATGAAGAGTTAGCCTATTGTTGTCTATTCTTTTAAATAGGACGGAAAGCCGACTGCTCTCGAAGCGTTAAAGGGACATCCGGCCTGCCTTATAACATTCCGCCTGCCTTATAACAGCTACATGAACCAAGGTCGGCTAAGGTGGTGGCTCCGTTCCTCGCAGCGAGGCACGTAGCTGCTGTCTCGGTTGGCTTTCGGAAAAGCACACGACACAGCATCAAGATAAAGATTGTCATAAACCAGAATGATTCATGTATTTTAACATCACAATTTTTAATTTTCTAGGCTAGTTTCTTATAAGTTTGCTTCGGTGATCTATTGGAATAATTAATTTTTATTTTTACCGCATTAGTCTTTTAGATTTTTGATTTCATGGTAATTATTAGAAAATGAGTATGTGCACACACAGAGATGAAACGTCATGATTATTGTAAGCGCGCAAAGCATCTTATACGTGTAGGATACAGTAAATAAAGTCAGCAATTATTCAACAGAATATCTCGTAGACGCCACATTTTAAAACGATTTTTACCAAGGGATTGACAAACGGTAAGGAAATAGACCTTTGGGGTCGTACTTGATATGGTGGATCGAGAAAAATGGCGCTGGGAGGTATATCCCTTTAATACAGATGCAAACCTATTTACTTAGCCTTTTGGCAGTATTGATAGTTAAGTCCAAAAGGCAACGTAAATAGGTTTGCGTCAGTTTTTATTTCACTTCTTTTGATTTATTTAGCAAGAATATACGTGAGTAGTTTGTAACTCAAGCTCGTAACTCGATATTAGCTGTTCAAATCTACTAGCGTCTATTTTGATAATTAAGCGCCAAGAGCAAAAAAAAAAGATTAGCAGAGTTTTTTTTTTTAAACAGTGTTAAATAATTCCTTCTAAGTTGTTGATGACTTTAGGCGTAGATTCTGAATTGTTATCACGACTGTTTTGGCTCACAATCAGTTTTAACCCTTTAACCGCCACGTTAATTGTTTAGATTTAAAATCTTAGTTTATTTTTCATCCGTCTCCAACGGCGATTTGCCATCACATCGTAACTGCACTTGACGTTTTTATTCCGACTTGCCTCTTAATGACGTAACAAATTCATAGTGGTGGCGCAGCAGGGCAGTCACCCCCCTTCAGTAGGAATAAAAATAAGTCGTGAATATTTTGATGTAATCACTGTAGGACAAATGAATGACATGTGTGGACTATTCACATTGCCCCGCCACTACGTCAGCCCTGTGCTTGCAGCCCAATTTAGCACATGCAGGCAGACAGCGAGAGAGAAGAAGAGAGCAAGCAAGCCTTGGTTGATGTCCTTGTTTTTGGAGCTCTGTGTCAAGTGCGAGGCAGTTTAGGCCGAAGCTAACGGTTTAGGTGCCTGCTTGTCTCGTGTGTGTTTGCTTTTTAAGCAATAAGCTGTGTGTGCCCAGCAGCCCGAAAAAGAAGCTTGGTCAGTTTTGTTGTCCCGTAGGAGAGAAAGGTGGACGACTGATTGATTCGACACAGGGTTTTTAAGCTGTTGCCAGAAAAAGATGCTGGGGATAACCTAACCAGGCGAGATTAAGGCAACAGTTTTTGGAGAAAGAGCAGGAGGATGAGTGCTTGGCGTGGCATTAGAGACCCAGGCGAGAGCCACAGGCTGGAGACCAGCTGACTTGATTGTGGTGCCAGGCAGTGTTTCCTGTTGTGTACTTGTTTCAAGGATGGCTATCTTTTTGAAGACGGGCGATAAGGTTAGTCGTATCAGGGGATGGGGTGGGGGTTAATCTTAAGCCTAGCTACTAAGTTCTGCGAGTATTATTTTTAAAAAATGTTACATAGTTGTAGAGTGTCAGAGAATCGCGTTGATATAAAGTACACTCAAAAATTAAATTGAAAGGTTAAACAAACTAGAAGTGTGTGTTCAGTGACGGCCTCAGGGACTGAATTTTTTTGGGGGCCGATATAGGGCACATCTGGAAACACAATGACCCAAGGACTTTTTTTTTCAAGGCAGCCATTTTTTAGGCATTTTATATTCCGTTTAATTCCAATGTGCTTCAATGTAGTCCATTTTTTTTAAATATGCTCCATTAACAAAAAATAAATTACGCTACACAGTACACATATATTACAGAGTTGCTACAAAACGTTTAATTTAATAAGTTTCTGTTTTCTATACATTGGTCAGCGCTGGATAATTGGATTTATTGATAAATAAATTTAAACAAAAAATAAAAGCTCAGTTTATTCATTTGATTTCAACTTTAGCTTGCAAGTTTTGGTTTATTGAATTATTTTCTGATGGTGACCTGAGTGTGGGGTGGGTGAAATATTTGGGGAGGGTCATGACCCACCCTTAGCACCGTGACTGCGTGTGTTGTGGAAGTTGATAAGGTGTAAAAACCTCAATGACAAAACTCAAAACGTTTAAAGGGACATAAATCCTTCCGGTATGTCGTGCGACCCGTTGAGAATAGCATTTGCAACATTTTACACAGGTTAGAGTTAATGTCGCAAAATCATCTCGCAAGAAAGAAAAAAAAACAAGAAAATGACTGTTTTGGAACATTTACATAACTTTGAACTAAAGTCGCAAAACTGAGTCGTACAGGAAAGTAAACAGGGATGCATGCACCTTTAAGACAAACTTACTATTTATAAGTTTTATACTTCTCCACACTGATCACAACAGTCCTTACTAAAGATGTGTTTAGGTAAGTATAAGAAATGGAAAAGTAGGTTTCAGTCATAGTGAAATGAGGGCGTAATTATTATCATTATCAAAAACCAGAACTGGTGAAAGGACCGCCAAGTTCCGAATGGTTCGGCCCTTCAAAGGAGTGCTATCAACACACCAAAACATTCGCCAAGTTAATCGCACCGACTAATAGTTAGAAGGTTAAATGAAAACTAGAACATGCTACTTTCGGTAGCAATGTTCAAGTTTTCATTTAACGTCGAAAGTAGTATTCAGTGCGATTTAAGTTGGCTAATGTTTTGGTGTGTTGATATCACTCCTTTGAAGGGCCGAACCATTTGGAACTTGGCGGTCACTTTTACCAGTTTTGGTTTTGATGTGATATCACTTCTTTTTTTTAAATTGTGTATTAGACTCAACTCGGGCTTGCCTGTAGTCTTGTAATAATGTGCCACGTTAATTATAGCTTGAGTGGCTATTTTTTCCAATATTTTAATTTCGTATCACTCCTTTGTGAGGCCGAACGAATATCATCTTGATGGCCTCTTTACCAGTTTTTGGTTTTATTTTGGCATTTTGTTTGTTTTTCGTGAATTGGGCGTAGACACAATTTCTTTTGCAACGTTGTTCAGATTTGTGACGACAGATTAGCTTTTGCGTTGATACGCACGTTAGTATACACGTAGTCATTGTCAGATGTTTGGCCATCTTATTAGAGACGATTCCGACAATACTAACAATGGTTATAACAATACTTTCATACTTAGGCACCCTCCCACACCATTCTCGTTACACCCCCTGGCTGTAAACCAGAAAAAAAGTATGCAGTTCGCATCGTACTGCAGCCATTCGTCCAATTTCATAGCTGGAAGCCTTCCCGTTATCTCGGTATTAATGAATAATCACCCTATGGAAACTAACATGGGGATGAGCAGCCTAGAATTAGCTAGCATTAGCTAGCTACACATTTGCAACGTTCGGATTTGATTTTGAGGGTCAGATTTTGCATTAAAAGCTGCTTAGGTGACATTGCTTCACGACTTAATTTTTGTCAGGTGGGTGATTGCTCTCCATTTTACCGTAATTTAAGCTTTCATACCGCATTATTATTGTTCAAGTACCTGAAATATGCCCAATTATGCTTCAGGATATTAGACACTTACACTATGGCGTCGCGCGACAGTGGTTTACCTCCTCAACAATTCTATTGACGTGAAGATTGTTGCCTAACTTGGCGCGACACACTAGCATGTGTCTAGATCAGTTAAACCACGGGTTTCAGTAACAATGCTGTATGCCAGCCGAAGTCGATTAAATGATCAACCGAGGCTGGTGCACCGCGTTACCGCATGACGTCGCTTAACAGACTTATACAACGAGCCCATTATTGCCAGTTAGTGGTTGTTCATTTTTTTACACTTTGACGCATTGTTGCTCGATTCAGAATTGTTCATTCTGCAAACAAGGGAACTGAGAACTTGACCCATCACTCAACAATGGAAGAGAAGGGAAACAACGCACTGGTGGTTTAATCGTTCTGACTTGAAAACTGAAACTAATAAACAGTCTGCCTTTTACATCGTTCACTGTCCCCCTGCATTTTGGCGGTTTTTTTTTATTTTGACTAATACTTCAAACGTTAAATGAAATTTCATTTAGCCTTCGAACTATTACTCGGTGGGATTAGCTTGGCGTTTGATATCACGACTTCCTACAGCCGAAAAGCTTGGCGGGAATCCTTAACAAGTTTTGTTTTGGGGTAGATAACTGACCTAACCCAACCTACAATATCACCAGCAGGACGAGTACCACTCCAATGCTTGGTCGGCAAAGTTTTACTAACTAGAAATAATTGGCTTTTACTAGATGTAATAATATAATAGTAATATTTGTTTAAATCACCACTAGAAATAATTTGTTTTTGCTAGACATCACAAAACATCAAAATCAACGAGCAGTTCGTCACACGGTTAATTGATAAGTGACACTTACAATTTTTTTTAAAATAAATTTTCGTTTTCAGTTTCCGTTCTACCACCAGTCGTCTTTTTCCATGATTAAGTATTCCGGGTTATTGCACTTCGTGCCGTGTGTGTACCGAAAGTAAATATACATTTCCATTTGCCGAGCGTTTACTAAAATTATGCAAGCTTGGTCGTGGAATGGATTTGCCAGAATGGTTTATGGTTTCATTATTAATTTATTTATTTATTATTTTTTTTTGGTAGGTGTAGGCCTATTTGACTCTTCTTTATTAGGCTACAGTTTAAAATTAATAAATGAACACAATTATTTGTGGTGAATGTAATGTACGACAGAGGGAGGTTTATTTATTAATAAATAAACCTTTCTAATTGGTCAAGTGGTTCAGGGGTTAGGGAGCTTCAAACGACCAAATTGATTGTTTTACACTGTTTTTATGTAACAATGCTAAACTGAACATTATAAATCCCTACGTTTGCAGTACTATAAGAAATGCTAATCATGAAAAAAAGGTGACTGCTGCCCTAAAAATCTAAAAGCCAAAAAATAAATAAATGGACCAGATAACTAGATTGGTGTTTCTATCTCAGTAATTGCTAAGGAAAAAAAATGGATTTCATCAATTTGGACCAAAAATATCTATCTACCCCAAAACAAAACTTGTTAAGGATTCCCGCCAAGCTTTTCGGCCGTTTGAAGTCGTGATATCAAACGCCAAGCTCTTTTGCCAAGCTAATCCCACCGACTAAGACTTCAAACGTAAATGACATTATTGAAAATTACGCAGTAAGCAATTTTCATATATTTCATTTAACCTTCGAACTCTTAGTCGGTGGGATTAGCTTGGCGTTTGGTATCACGGCTTCAAACGGCCGAAAAGCTTGGTGGGAATCCTTAACAAGTTTTGTTTTGGAGGGTAGATTTGTAACTTCTAGTTGGGGTAAAAATGTCTTAAGAACTATTTGTAGAAAATAATTTGGCAACTAGATTGTTAATGAGGTGTTTCTTCCTCCCTTTTTCATTATTTGCATCAGACTTGACAACATCAAAGCAAGAAAAATTATTCCATCGCTCAGCTTTAAGGTGTGATTCTGACACGGTCGACAGGCTTTGTAGCCAAGCTTTAAGACTTGCTATAGAATACTACTTTCAGCTGCTGTTGAAACTGAATTATCAGAGTATGGACATCTGCTTAACGCTTAAAATATTTAATTAGGCTTTGAACTATTTACTGTATTTTAATTTTAGAATATGTCAAAAAATCTAAATTGGTTATGAATTTAGATTTGGGCATACTAGAAAATAACAAACTTCACTTACAAATTGGAAAGACTTTTATTTTTTTTACTTATAACACTAAGTTGAACTTAGGAAAATACGGCTAGGTCTTGCTTGACATTGCAAGCATGAGGATATTTTCTGTTTTTAAAAGGTAATGGAAGGGCCGACACATTTTTAAAACGGTGCTACAGCCAAGCTGTTAAAAAAAAACTTAGCCAGATTAGTACTCGTAATGAGATATCAGCTCGCAGAGAAATGCTGCCGGCATCTGCATTCCATCAGTGATAGGACGGAGATAATATTCTAGGAGAAAACGGGATTAGTGTATACTAAATGTTTACGTCTCCGTCTCATGCCAGCGTATTGCTGTGGAATGGTCAGTGATTCAGAATAGCACTAATCATCTGATAAGAACTGTACTTTGCCAGGAATCGGACCATTTTGTTCAGATTAAAGACTCTGTAGCACAGGACGGTATAATCATCACTAAATCGACCAACCAGTTTATAATACATGCATGATTTAATGGGAATTTCCTTCATTCGCTTACAAATTAGTAACAATGCACATTCAGCATACAGAAGGAGAGAGGAACAATTTTGCTAGGAAAATCCCATTGGATACTCCTAGGATCTTTTACATGCCACAATCGACATGAGCATGAGACATGGCAGACTCTCCTCTCCTCCCGAAAGTGCCAGGGATGGTTGAGGCCAGACTCAAACCCGGGATCTCGGGCACATGAGACGGTCATGCTAACCATTAGGCCACCTTGCCCCTTATTTAGTAACAAGCTGGAGGCAGCGATTACCGGGAGTCACACCCGGTCTTCTGTACATTCCCGCCGTATGCACCACTTCTGCTTCATACTTCCGGTTTTTTTATTCGTTGTAGCTTATTTTTGGACATGGACTATAATGGGGAAAACCGTTTGTAAAACCGTTTGTGTCTGTCTGGTACCGTTTAATAGATGATGAGCTTACTTATCGGCTACTTCCGGTCACTTGTGGGCCACTTCTGCTTCATACTTATGGTTTTTTTTAATTTTTTTTTTATTTCTTTTAACTAATATTTGGACGCTGAGTCTAATGGTCAAAACAGTTTGTCTCTATCTGGTACTGTTCCAGAGTTGAAAAATGAGATCGACAATGCTTTGTCCATCCCAGCTTTTGCTGTACCGAAGACTCAAATGAGCAATACGTGAAAACAATATAAGTTGTGCTTATGCTGCAATAGCTGTTGCCTTGCTAATCATTTTAGGAAGGTTTTTAGTATAGCCTCATTCTTTTAAATTTCTTTTCGTCTAAGACGTTTTCATTTTTTATTTTAAATTGGTAGGCGTACTCATTTTTATTTTTATGTATTTAGCACACAAAGATCTTTGGCAGTCGTCGTTATTCGGACAAACTTTCACTATGTCTGTCCTATTGACTTGGGATTCAGTCCAACGCGCATCTGAGATCAATAAGCGAGCACAGCAAACTGTTCAATCAGGCTGATTGGTTAGGTTATGATATAGCTGAAGTTTTTTTTATGGATGGACGATGTCAAGAGAAGTATCTGCACTTATTGATCAAAGAGCTAAGTTCTGTGGTTGATTACCCAAATAATTCATAATTTTTGTGTTTGTACGTTTGTCTATATACTAATTTTATTATTTTTTGCCCCAATTTTCTACTAATTCATTAAAAAAAATTTAGTCACTAAATGCGTGAGATTTAAGCGTGAAAAATTTTGGGGTGAGCTTATTTGGCAGCTGAATGGTAGGTAACGTGCACAATAATCTCCCCACCCAGATTGTTTAAGTCGGAAATATGCCGTTTGTACATGCGCGCTGCTAAACAAAGCAAACAAATAACTTAGCGAATGTAGCACTATTTTGTTCATTCAGTGCTTCCGTAAGTGCTCCCGCACCATCTGAACTGAGTTTCGTATTTTTTTTTTAAATAGGCTAAGTGAAGCAGTGGCAATCCTTCGGTGCACGGCATTAATGAAAAGGGCTAAAAAAAAAAAAATACGAACAACAAAAAAATCTTTATTTGATTAATGTGGTGTGCCCAAAAAGCGGGTGAAGGGGATTCACATCTCCTCAAAAACCAGACACATTTGTTCAATTCTGTGGGTGAGTTGCAACGTGGAATCTTAAAAGGTAGTATGCTCTACTGAATATAGTTACGACGTTTGAAGTATGCTAACCTCTAACAAGATCTCTCCGCAAAAAAACCATCGTTGGACAGTACACGAATTGTGGATGACGTCAGCCCGATGTCGGCGTAAAGGTGTGCGCTAATACGAAAAATTACGGCGTGTAACTGCGCATTTCGGCAAGTCAGCTGTTCAGTGTTGCGGTCGGTTAGAGGCTATATGTAGACATCGAGGTGGCATCTTTTTTATCGTGAAGAACAATACGACATGAGTCACCACTTACCTTTGACGGTAATCTGGATGGTACACCAAATTCTTATGCAGGAATACGGCCGGTACATTGAATACGAGGCGCGCATAGACTTTGTTGTTAATTATTGCGGTAGCCTCGCTGCTTTTCCGGTGCGATATATTACAGTATTTTATTACGCTTATTTGTGGTGTTGTTTCTTATTCAACGAGTGAGCAAAGCTCACTCCTCATCAGAAAGTTCGAACATCGCATCCCCGAGCTACACTAACATCAACCAGCCGGTCAGGCCTGAACTTGGTGCTGCCCAGGACAGAGTGTGGGCAGTCTAGATCCACCGACAGATCAGTGGTCCTGCTGACGTGCATGATCGCGAGTGTTCAAATTTGGTTTCGACGAGCGATGTTGTGATGTGAACCTTTTTTCATAGTTTTGGGTGATAATTCTGAATATGTAGATACGAGTTCTCCGAAAATTTAATTGCTGAACTGTGTTTGTTCTTCGTTGGTGGTATTGTGTTTTGTTTTGGATATGTCTTTGAAATACCACTGTGTCAACCAATTAACGGTGTTTTCGGTTTCTAAAAACTTGCTTTTTAAAGAAAATGTTGTTTCGCTCAGTTTTTTTAAAGAAACCTGGGTTAATGTTGTTTCACCAAAAAGTTTTCCAAACCAAAAACCAACCCTAAAACTTTGTATAAATATTTGCTTTAGAAAGGCATTGTGCAAATGATGCAGTACACTTGGACTCTGATTTCTGAAGATACTCTTATCTAAGGAACCTCTGATGCACAAAAATGCAAAAAAATAATTTCCGTTGTATGTTATCCTGTATTTCAGTAAATTTAATGTAATGTTCTTTTATGTAGATGTGCGTAGGCTGACACAATACAACTAAAATACGCTATTAAAAAATAAAGTTTGGTTGTCAACACAACCTTTCCATAATGGCTTCTTGGTAAAAAATGTTCAGTTTTTCTATATTAAAAAAAAATCTTTTGGAATTGTTCGTTAGTAGCCCTGTAAAGTCCCAAAACGTTTTTAAAGTCGGGAAAAAGTTTTTTTTTTATGTAATAAGATCAGTGTTACATTTTTAGCTGTAGCCTGCTATGAGCTATATGATGCCTTCTCGGCCGAAAGGGAGAACTACTTGAAGCAGGGACATTGCTGGTGAAACATGTTAAATTTTACTGTTAGTAAAACGAAAAATTTGAAAAGTACGAGCGGTGGTGTGAAAAAGAGTAAAACAGCACGTAGTCAAGTAAAACTACCAAGTTATCCACCATTTTGGGCCCGGAATTAGATGTCTGGTTAAATAAAGGGTTCGTGGTATTGTAACCAAAAGCCCTGTGAACAGAAGATCTGCTTCGTTTTGCTGCCCAGAAGTCTTGCACGTGAACACGAAGTGGCGTGCATTGTATAGCGCATAAAATGGAATACTGTCGTAACAATTGCGGCAGACGGATCTGATTTTTGAAGTTGTTTTAAATCTTGTCATAAGCATGTTAATGATGAATCACAAGCACAATAAAACTTTGGTGTAACATTATCTTTATTAAAGCACATTTTAAAGGCATCCTGAAACAAAAACAAAAATGCTGAAATTATACAGAAATTATAGGGATTACCAGCAACGATAAATGTCTTGAAAAACTCGGATTCAACAATGTAGTGATATAGGCCTATCATGTGAAAAGGAGGAAGCTGATGCAAAAATAGACGGTCGGTATGCGAAAAATGTGGAAAAATAATAAAAATTAGGTGTAAGAAATATATGAAAAAAATGAAAAGTAGGTAGTGCAAGAAATGTAAAAAAATATCAAGTATTAACGTGAAAAAAAGCGGTATCCTCGGAAGAACCCCTGTTGAAGTCATTGTTTTGGTAATTAAAATATGAGCCATCTGAGACAAGCAAGAGAAAAGTTGGGACTCGTAGCTAGCTTTACTTTCTGTGACAGTATGGTGTTAGAGCATCACATGCTACTGTAGGAGAGCACTGTCTATAGAATACTTCTGCCTTGTTGTTACTTCAGTAATATTAGTCTTGCTGAACCTGTAGAAAGAAGGCCAAGTGTATGCGCAAATGTGGAATAAAACTGGGTTTCCCCATATCACTGCCCACAATCCAATAAGAATTAGTGGCGCGACAGATGGCTTGTGCGTCGTCCATTTCTTTACACGCGTACGCAGAAAAGAAAAGTGGTTTCTCACCTATTCTTACCAATGATCGACCATGAATTAGCGGCCGGATGGCGTGGGCCCAACTTTTCCGCGTGAACCGTGCGGAAAATACTTTTTTATGCCCTCCAGAGAAGAGCAAATTGGTTATTGAATAGAGGGATCTGTAAATCGGTCAGGTTGGTTGGTCATTCTTTCCCCTTTTTTTTGCGGTATTGTGACACCAGCACTGTTGTCTTTTCTGCGTCCGCTTGTACGCGCGTCAAGAAACGCTTGTACATGGACGTGAACTTTACCGTGTGAGCTGCTTGTGTGGCCCATCTTTTGCACCTTTTGGCCATTAGCGAACTGCTTATTCAATAGAATGGTCTGGAAATAATCCGTGGACGTTTATGTACTATTTCACAGAATGTCGTTTGCAAAAAATAAAACGGATTAAGTTTTTCTGCGAAACTAAACTCCCGTTTTGCACAATAATTTGTTTTCCCTCGCCTGTGCTTGCACATTCACTGCGGCTAAAATATAACATAAAATACCGCAACTAGCCACATATTCCTTCCAATTAGGAATCCATTTTTAATTTCTCCAATGTTAAATTTTTAAAGAATATTTTAGTTCTGCGAAACGGGATTTCCGTTTCACAGAAAACCCTTACTCCATTTTATTTTCGCAAGACAGGATTCTGTAAAATGGGAAATCACCTTAAGGACACACCATTGCTGATTTCTTTTTTCCCTCTGGTTGTAAGTGCGACGAAGAACACTTGTACATTGAGAGGTGGAATGGAAAGGGAACTGGCACCCCTGCCAGTTGGGGTGGGTAGCACGAGAGACTGCTAAGATCCTCCTCCAGTTGTCGGAGCTATAACTGCTGGTTTCCTATTTGGCTCTACTGGTTTGTCCCTCACTTAACTATGGTTTTTCTGCTTCTTAAATGTTCGAAGTTAAGTAATCACGGGTCTCACTAATCGGTGACCGGCCACATAATCATTGTCCTGTTTGCTTAGGAACATTGTGATCATTGCGACTTATTATAAGGTCCGTGATTGCATTTATAGTAATTTTCAGAAACGTCACGCTGTGGAGTTGAGTTTCCTTTCATGTTAATATTGAGACCTAGAAAAGCTTGTCATATGTTGCTTGCTGGTTTGACTGGTCACCACCTTCTGAATCATGATACATTTGTTATTTCGCTGATGTTTTGTTTTTTTCCCCACATTTTCCATTTTGTTCCTGTAGTACATTTCATTTTTTCGTTAGCGTACTGTTAGCAGATTTTCTGTGGAATTCTGTATACAGTTCTTAAGATTATTCTTGTTAAATAATTAAATAATTTTTATTTAAAGTTTTTAATTTGGGCTTTTCTTTTAGTTAGAGGTCACCTAACAGTGCCTGTGCCTAACAGTTCACATGGTACTGGAATTTTCATGGCTTCCTTCGAAATGAATGTAATATGATTACATTAAGTAAAGACATACTTAATCGTCCCAATTCTTTCTATGTAAGTAAGACAAGTAGATAACCCTACAAATAAAGCTGGTTTCTGTTTGAAGTAGAAAATCAAAACTGGCTGGTGAATTTTAGTTCTTCCAGCTAAACACTGTACACTTGCAACAAATGACACGTATATGGAAAGTCTTCCGTAACGTGATTACTGGGATGGTTGAGGGGCCAGAGGGATGGTCAAGGAAGAAAGCTACACATTACAATGGGTAACTACTGTATGAAGCTGGGACGCTTCAAGTTGGTTACCAGGACTCTTTAGGTTCCTTACCGAGATGCCACAGCACATTTTCCATACACGGAATGACACTTGGGTAGGTTATGTGGCCCAAATTCGTCACGTAATGGCTCCAATCTGCAGTGGATTTACACACAAATTATAACATCTAACCAAAGTTTTCTGTCAAGTCTTTGTTGTTGCGTAGTAAAAGCTGAGGAAGTTAAACTGGTCTTGGAGTTCTTGGAAAGTTAGGAACGAACTTTCTAATCTAGTTTCTCATTGATGGCAGGTGCCAACCCTATAAAAGTGGTTTGGTTGGTGAACTGCTATGCCAGTCAGTGCTTTTCTTAGCATAGACAATGCAGAGAGTCGAGCTTTTTTTTTTCTTTTGTGTGCTTGAATGTGGCGACGTAGCAAACGTTGACCATAATTTCTCTTTCTGCGTAGTAACTGAGCAAGCAAGCTGTGGGGTTACTAGAGGGATTGCTGGTGGTTTTAAAGATGCTGTTCCGTGTGACACACCTTTGATTTAAGGTAGCAGTGACGCACAAAAGAACTTCTGTTTCCGTCACGGGCTTATGTGATGGTGCCCAAAAAAAAAATTGGCAAGTGCACTAGCCTGCTTGTCGACTCTGCGAGTCGTAATTCCTCAGCATCTTTTTTTTTTAATTTTTTGATGGAGGCTTTTCATTTACATCACTCTAGAACGGACTGAAGGAAAGTGACGATGTTGGCTGGACTTCCCTTAAAAGCAAATGCATAATAATAATTAACATTCCAATTAGTAATTGGATTTTTCTTACCCACTATCAAGTGGACTTCGTCGTCAGTCTGGTCAGCCACTATAAACATAGTAAAATGTTACGAGGGGTAGTTGATAAAACAATTTATTACTCATATTTTCTAGGTTCGTACTGTTTTTTGATGTTTTTAAACGATTATATTCTTAGTGCCAAAGTTGTCTAAAAAAAAAAAACAACGTGATAAAATGTACTAATTTGATCCATGGTAGTGGCCAATACAGTACACTTTCTGAGCAGCTGAAAATGCTATTATTGCTATCAAGAATTTATAGGGTTTGGGAGGAGAATTTGTAACTCTACAAAGTCCATATTGAAACACGTTAGATTCGTCCCCATTAGGTCCCTCCGAGTTTTCAGAGGGCGCCACATGTTTTCTCTGGTAATTTTTGCTCATTTTTCAGCCCAAATCTAAAGTAAACTAAATTACAACTAAGCTAGGCTAAATAATAATTAAATATAAGCTAGTTTCCTTTCGTTTACTTTAATTTTAGGCTAAAAACTGAATAGAAATTTCCACATAAAACACGTGGCGCCCTCTATAAACTAAGACTGAACTAATGCGAATGTATCTAAGACGTTTTAAGTGTGGGTCTTCGTCACAAATTCTCCTCCCCAACCCTATAAATTCTTGTTGCTATTAATCTGTAATAGCAGCTATCTAGAAATCAGGTGTCCATTTTGAAATTAGATTTTTTATCGTCCAATTTCCTTCAAATTGGGAACGAGAATGAAATAGTCGATACGCTTATAGATCGACATCACTGCCGTTTTACTTTGGTTTTGGGGGAAAATACTCACAACAAAAATACGCAACACCACAGACTTACACCACAGATTTACAGACTTTAGGTGTTGCGTATTTTTGTTGTGAGTATAGTCGATACAACTGAAAAAATAAATGTGACTTCATTGCTGTTAATCTGTAATGGCCGCCATCTTGAAATCAAGTGTCCATTTTGAAATTAGGTTTCTATAAGCCATGAAAATATTTATTACCTGATCTTTTAGCATTCTCCTTCTCCTTATGATGTTTGTATTAGAGATTAAAGTTCAGGAGCCTTCCTCGCGCCGCTACCTCTGCGCATCCTATTGCGCAGCCGCCTCCGTCTATATAAACCCTGTTGGTGATGGATGCTTCATCTTTTCTCCTCTACATCTCCCCCACGTCGGACATTCAGACCTGCGAGCGGCAGCTACAGCTGGCAGTTAACAAAGTCCAGACCTGGGCGATCAGTAATGGTTTCCGGTTTTCTCCGGACAAGACTGTGTGCATCCACTTTTGCCGCCAACGAACACTGCACCCAGATCCTTACCTGTACTTGGGACAGGCACAAATTCCTGTTGTCCCGCAGGCACGTTTCCTGGGTCTGGTGTTCGATTCCAGGTTATCCTGGCTTCCACACTTGCGCCAACTTAAAGAGTAGTCTTTGCGGGCACTTAACATCTTGCGGGTTCTGCCGGGCACTTCATGGGGTGCCGATTGCGCTGCCATGTTGCGCCTCTACCGAGCCCTTGTCCGCAGCAAACTTGATTATGCGTGCATGGTGTGTGATTCGGCTAGTGACTCGACTCTCCAGATGTTGGACACTGTGCATCACAGTGGCCTGCGTGTGGCGACTGGGGCATTTCGGACTTCTCCAGTGGTCAGCCTCTATGCTGAGGCCTCGGAGCCACCTTTGGCCATTCGTCGGCGGAAGCTTGCCATTCAGTATGCTGTACGTTTGCGTGCTGTGCAATCCAGTCCTGCTTGGTCCATGGTTTTTGGGCCAGACTTGCGCGTCGGTAGACGCAGGGTGGGTAAGGGTGATTTCCGCGATAGGCTCCAGCAGTCCTGTCAGGAGATAGCCTTTGAAATGCCCTGTGTCTTGAGGCTTGGGGAGATGCCAGTGGCCCCTTGGCTTGTCCCAAGTGGCATTTTCATTTTCGCTCTGGCGTTCCTCCTGAAGGGTTCCACTCTACCAGCAAGGTACTTGCAGGAGTTCCGGCGGCTGTGTTCCCAGTACGCCGGTTATCAGCGGCTGTTTACTGATGGGTTGAAGTCGGACGTTGGCGTGGCGTGTGCTTGTGTGTGTAAGGGAGTAACGGTTGCCCATCGCCTTCCATCAGGCTATTCTGTGTTTTCTGCAGAGCTTTTGGCTCTTGGTTTGGCGGTGGAATGGATCCTTGACCTTCAGGGCACCCATTTCATTGTCTTTAGCGATTCCATGAGTGCCCTGGAGTCCTTGGCGAATTACAATCCTCGGAACCCCTTGACACAACGAGTCCAAGCCTTGCTTTCCCGCTTGCCTGGCCAGCGGAAAACCGTGCTTTTCTGCTGGATCCCGGGCCATGTTGGGATTGGTGGAAATGAGCAAGCTGATTCTGCAGCGAAATGGGCCCTTTCTGGCCCTCTCGAAAGGGATCTCGGCCTTGTTCCCTCAGACGTCTTTCCAGCTCTTCGTCTGAGGTTACACGCTTTTTGGCAGACCTTGTGGGACAGACAGGACGGTAATAAATTACTAGCTATTAAGGGCACCGTCGAGGAATGGCACTCGGCGTGTCGCCGCAGTCACCGTGAGGAGGTTGTGTTGGCCCGTTTGCGCATTGGTCACACCCGGCTTACTCACTGTTTCCTTTTGCGGAGGGTTGACCCTCCTGAATGTTATTGGTGTCGACGGCCACTTACGGTCCGGCACTTCCTTGTTGATTGTCGCCATCTTGATGGTGTTCGTCATCGTTTCCATCTTCCGCATGACATTGCGTGTAAGTTGGGCGATAAGTCTGTACTCCTGTCCGGTTTTTTTTATCAATTTTTGCAGGAGGTACAGATGTATGACAAGATTTAGATTAGGGGTTTGAATAACATCTCTGTAATGTGTGGTGCAGTGGCAACCCGGACCACTGAACTGTGACTGAGGTTGGCGCTAATGACCACGTTGTCGACGCGCCGTTAAGCCTCAATCCCCCCCCCTCCACGTCGGACATGCTGTGTACTGCTCCTCACTTCTACCCACGAGAGCCTGCTGATGCCTCGTACGAAGGGTACGTCTTCCTGGCCTATGGCCACCCTGCCGGCTACTGCCGAACCTACGCAAGTTGATCCACCCTTGCCCGGTTTCTCTTCCCTGTCCGCTGTCACCTGGGGACAGCGCCTCATCTCCTACGGTTCCCATCCATTATCCTTCTACATCGGGCCCGCTGTGGTCTCCGGCGCTGCTCTCCTCTTCAGTGCAGCCAGCCTCAGCCTACACTTGAGACAATTTGTTCCAGGCCAAGGAGGCCTACGTTTGCCCCAAGTTAAAGCGCAGAAGGCTGCTGCCAAACGGTCCTCGTCTCGGCTCGCGGACGGACCCCTGGACCTTTCTTCCCGATCCTCCCAGCGCTCGGTGACCTCCCAGTCCTTGGTTGCCGAACGTCATAATGAACCACTCTCCAAGAAACCTGTAGTTGAATTAATGGAGACAGCGCTTCGATCCTTCAAACCCAAGCAACCAGCTGTGCTTACAGAGCCAGTTCCTTCTTGTTACACAGAGGACTGGGTCGCCTCTGTTGCCAAGAAGATAAAGCTATCCCACTTTGAAGCTTCAGGCCATTCTCAACAGCTGGATTCGTCAGCCTGACATCCTGTTTTGCCCCAGCGTCTTTCTCGGACGCTTCCCCTGGATGATTCCAATGACTCAGGTTCCATCATTGAGGACACTGCCCATGCCTCGATCGCCTCAGACGATCCTCTTTCTCGACACGCGTACTTTGAGCTTGTTTTTCCAGGCGAACCGGACCCTTCTGAGATTCCTCTTCTGGGCCTATTGACGACTGTGGAAAACATTATTCCGGATTGCTTCCTGCACAAGCCCTCTCTACAAGCACCCGACCCAAGCATGAATCGTGGCCTCTCCCGAGGCTTTGGCTTCGGGATTGCCTTCCTTGCCAACATCATGTCATCGGTCAGTCGACAACCCTGCTTACTATCTTACTTTGCATGGGCGGCATGCTTTTGAGCAATGGTGCCCCTCTGGAACTTGACAAGGACCATCCTCCATCACGGCCGGGCCGTGTAACCTTCTTTTTCCGCCCAACGGGTGATGGCATTGCCAATCCCTAGAACTTCGACACTTAACCTTTAATCGGAATTTCTAACAGCTGGTGTGAAGATGGACTTTGGAACCTCCCTATTCCTTCCACGCAAAGTATCGGTCCCAACCTCTGTTCTTGGCGATAATGACCGTCTGCTTCGTCTAGGCTTTCGGGTGGCTTCTCAGGCCGATGTTCTCAACACAGCTGCCAACTCCCTATGTGAGAAGCTCTCCACAGAACCTCCGCCTGAGGACACAAAGGATCTAGCCTCTCTTATCAGCCAAGTGTTTCGGAAGGCCTGGTTCACCACATATTCTATGAACTGGTTGACTGGAGCACTCTTCAATTCTACACTTTTACTTCAAGATATGATCGACAATACCGCCCCCCCCCCCCTATCTCCATGACTCTACTCGTCATGTGTTACGAAACCAGTCAATCCGTGAATCAGACACGCTGTTCAGGGGACTTGTCTCTAATTTGGCCCCTCACCTCGACATCACTCGAAAACCCAAGCCTGTTCGACCAAAGCTCATCCATTGTTCCTGAGCTCCTGGATACCAGAGCCACGGCGATTGGGATCCATTCCACCAGCACCTTCAATGCCTCGACGGGACCAGTCGCCATTTCGAGCTAGGGGTGCGGGCACCCCTTTGGCTGAAGCGCAACTCCCAATCGTCGAAGTCGCAATGCCTTCCCTGGACTACGATAACGTTTCCGACTCAACCGCTGTCAATTACCCCTTGCCCCCTCCAGTCGGACGGCGTCTGCGCTTCTTCCTCTCAGCATGGCGGCCGACCCAACCGTCCTTTCCATAATTACTCACGGATTCCGTCAGACTTTTCACTGTCCTCCACGTCTACAATCCCCACCATGGAACGAGGCAACGAGCCCCTCGGTCCCCCTGTCCTCTGAAAGTCTTCGATCTGTTAGCAAAGCGTGCTATACGAGCAGCTCCCAATACGGACCGGCTGGGATTCTACAGTCGTATATTTCTGTATCCCAAGAAGACAGGAGGCTTCCGACTTATTTTCTACCTTCAGCAAGTGAATCAATTCATAAACAATACCCACTTTCAGATGGAAACAATAAAAATCATCCACCACTCTCTTTTGCCTCTCGATTGGATTTCTGTAGATTTTGCGGATGCCTACCTTCAAATTCCGCTTCATGCCTCTGTCCGGCACTTCTTCTGCTTTATTTACGACGGCACGGTCTACGAGTTCCTTTGCCTCCCATTCGTTCTCAACGTGGCTTTCCTGCATCTTCACCTTAGTATTAAGACGAGTCCTGGCCTACCTTAAACACAAGGTTTCGAAGAGTGCCTATCTCGACGACTGGGCTTCTTCCTCATCAGGACGCGTCCCAATTGCTCCGGAAATACGAATTCGCACTGAAACTCCTCTCGCAGCTTTGCCTGGGCATTCACCAACCCAAATCGCGGCTGATCCCTTCTCAAACATTCGTCTTCCTCGGTGTTTATTTCGACCTCACACAAGCCACTATCATGCCTTCCCCAGACAGACTATCAGCCCTTCTTGCCAGGATTCGAGCCGTTTTGGGCATACCATTTCACACGTTACGATCTCAATTCTCTCATTGGAATGCTCATTCCTTACGGCAATGCTCAGTCCTCGCAATGCTCATTCCTTACGACAGGTGGATGGTTCGTCCTCTTCACCATTTTCGCATCGACTAATGATCCGACCAGTTTCTTTTTCCACACGTCCTATGGCGTCGCCTGTCACTAACCTTCCCGTTCACAAGCCTACTTTGGTGGATGGATGTTCTTCATCTCACACAGATGGTCCCTCTGCACGAGCCCCTTCTCAATGTTCATCTATTTACAGACGCATCTCACCATGGGTGGGGCTCGCATCAACGGCCAAGTGGCCTTTGGAACGTGGTACCCGGTTTACCAGGATCACATCAATATTCTCGAACTGCATGCAGTTCTTCTCGGTCTCCAAAACTTTCGCCACATCATTGCAAATCAGGTAGTCCGAATTCGCGTCTAACACACACAACTGCAGTTGCCTACCTCCAGAAAGGTGGGGGCACCCGCTCTCTATCCCTCCATCAAATCACATCAGAAATCTTCAGTCTCTGCATATTCCTTTGGACAGTCCTACTTCCCTTGCACATTCCGGGCAACTGCAACGTCGTTGCCGACTCCCTGTCCCGTTGATCCTCACCATCGGGAGAATGGACCGTCAAGACATTCATCGATGACTCTTTTCAAAATTTCTGGCCGTCTGATGGTAGACTTGTTCGCCACGAGGGTCAATGGCAAACTTCCCCAGTTCTTCAGCCCGACTTCAAGGAAAAATTTACACTTTACCACACACTTTGAACCCACAGCAGCAAGTTTTTTTTTTTTAATTTTCGGTGATAGACAATCACCTTCCTCAGAAAAACATCACTACTCTCAAGTTCACATCACGATAACGAGAAAGGAATCCACTTGCTTTTTTAAAATTCACGCACATGCGCTAGTTCGGTGCGACCACTGATGTATATACGATGTAACTGGCTTGCCCACTGTCTGCTGAACCCTGTCGCCAGCTGCGGTCTAACCAGCTGGTCAATTCTGCTGTATGTTTGTCCAGTCAAGTTCATGAGGGAGACACTGTTGCTGAAAATGACGAATGGCTATTGATTCCAGTGCACGAAGAGGGGGGTCATGCAGAAAATTAGAGTTAGAAGGATGGAAGTCTGGTCCCAAGCTATGGTGTGGTGGGTGTCTTTATGGTGGACAGCAATGCCATTTCTAACATCTTCATTCCATGACGTTTCTAACATCTCCACATCAATAACCATTCATCATTTTCATCAACAGAGTGTCTCCCTCATGAACTTGACTGGACCAACATACAACAGAATTGACCAGCTGGTTAGGCCGCAGCTGGCTACAGTGCTCCCCCCAGACCCCCCTGATGTAAGTTTTACACGATTTTGGGGCTGTTAGTACCATTTCTGCATGTATAGTTTTTACACACCTGGTTTCTTGGCTTCTTAGGTCTTTCAGGTCCTAACTGTGTCACAGATGTGGACAGACAAGTAAACAGTGTGTTAATCATGCTTATTGTATGAATCTTGACAAAAGATGGGTGTAAGGAACATTTTGCAGAACATTTTTAATCCAACATATCTTTTCGTTAAAAACGAGACACGTTTCCATACATCTACTGGTAACTGTCGGTGTGAGAGGTACTTACTTATTTTGGCTACAGCACTAATCTTGGCTACAGGAATCATCTGCAGACAGTCTCAATAAATATTCGAAAAGCGCAGTTTTGTTTGGGGGGAGGGATCACATTATTTTTGGACCTTGAGTGGGCAGTCAAGATTTTTTCAGGGTCTTGAAGGGAGGGTCTTCGAATATTTGGGGGTTATTTTTTTTACCCCCCCCCCCCCCCCCCCCCGGTAGAAATAAATCATATGAAAATAATAGGGCCCAAAAAAGTGTGTGCGTGTTGGGGGGGGGGGATGTGGTGGTGACAACCTAACACTACTCCAAGTCGAAAATATGGGAGTACCATTTTTAAACCGGGAGGGGGGCATTTGATAATAGGGGGTAACTCCTCACTGGACCAGGGGGGGATAGGCACCACTGCGCCCCGCTGTCTCCCGGTCTCGTTTGACGTCTTTTCCCACTGCCGTCTGCAATTACTACGACTACACGGGTGGCTACTATCGTCCAATTACTTGAAGCGACAGGTGTTTCTACAAAAAAAAACTTCCGCATAGCCTCCAAAGTCGTCAGAGCTTCTACCAACAAAATCTATGACAGCCATTGGCGACAATGGTTTCGTTGGTGTCTAGCTCCCATGGCAAATTCGTCCTCTATTCCAAACTTCTTACGGTTCCTAAATTATCTCTTCACTGACGGTCCGGGGAGTGTACTATCCTAGTTTTCCAGCCCGCTCTTAACACAGTCTTCAAGGTTGCTGGCAGTACGAGTCTCCTGGATAACTTTCGTATTCCGGCTTTAATTAAGTCCTTCGAAATCGAACGACCGAGGGTCCGGCGCTTCTTTGCAAACTGGGATTTATCCCTTGTTTTGACGTCGCTTCTTTCTGCCCCTACGAGCTGCTCTTGTCATGTTATCTCAGCCACTTAACCTGCAACACCTTTTTTCTCAAGCCCTAGCCGCATGCCTTCGTAGCAGTGAATTACAAGCACTCGCGGCTATCCCTGTGGACTGCTCAGGAGTAACTTTAATCCGACTTGCGTCTTTTCGGGCTAAGACACAGAAGCTTTGTGAACGATCTCATCCTTTTATCATTCCAGCCCTTTCTAACATTCTTGGTGACTAACCTGAACGAGCTCTCTGCCCTGTACGAGCCCTTCGCATCTATCGTAAAAAGTCTAAAACGATCCGGCGAGGCCGTTCCCAGCTTTTTCTACCTTCCACTTCTGTTTCGGGCGAAACCTCGGCTCGCATGGTGTCTTTCTGGATCAAAGCTGTGATTCTTCACGCTTACAACGCTCTTGACATCAATTGCGCCGATCAAGGCATTCGAGTCACCGCTCATGAGCTACGAGCCATGTAGGTTTAGTAGACTCCATGGCAACCCTGGCACCAATGGGGAGCTGGCAAACTCGAAACCTCCATTGCTTCAGGAAAGACAACTGGATGAATAAGCAGTCATGGGAAGACATGCTGTGCCGTACTCCGCCACTGAACCTCCACTGAACTGAAAGTCCACAATGTCTCCCTCATCCCGAGGCAGATCCCGGGGAAGCTAAACATATGGGCAGACCAGACAACACCAGACACCGACGCATTTGCAAGGAGCATTTGCAAGGAGATCTTCCAGACTTGGGGAAAATCGGGCGTGGACCTTCGCAACTTTTCAGAACAAATAACTGGAGCAGTTCATATCACCATTCCCAGACCCAAGGGTGTGGGCGACAGATGCCCTCAGCATCTAGTGGCCGTGGATATCAGCATGTCTGTTTCCCCTGTACTCGCTGTTGCAGATAGTTCAGACAAGACTACAGGCGACTACACATTAATAATACCTTGGTGGGTGGCAGCAGTGCGGTTTGTGGAATTGACAACTGTCTAAGACCGATCCAATGGAACTGCGCAGACACCCAGACCTGGTATCACAGCACCCAAACGCATACATCCTGCATCTTCATGTGTGGGAACGCCGACAAAGAAGCTGGAAGACTGGTTTCGCTTCACAAGTGTGGCAACTTTTACAATGTCACGGGGCATGGACGGCCACGGTCTATGAAGTTAAGTGGAAGAGGTGTGGTGAGAAAGGAAGAAGGATCCATGCAATCCGGAGATCACTGACCCGACAAAGTTCCTAGAGGAAATCTTCGATCAAGCACTCTCCGTAGGGGGCATCGATCAGTCATCAACTCTGGCCTGACTTACTCCGGGACTCAGGACATTGCCTCTAGCTAGATCAGACACTGTTTGTTCCCAGCATACAACTTGCCCTTGGTATTGGCCAGCTAAATCTATCTTACGAACCCTTGAGGAAGGCTTTACTACTCCATGTCTCTCAGAAGGCTAACTTCCTGTCAGCAGCTTGTCAGAGCGAAATCACAACCTTCTTGGGAAGCACAAGGTGCCTCCTCTACAAAAAGTATGGAAGCGCATCTAACTGCTCTACAAGCCGGAGTTCCTGGCCAAGACTCAACTCCCAGAAGGCCAGAAGAACCCAATCACTATCCAAGCATTGGGACCTTACCTCGGGAAGGAAGACGAGAGGCTACAGTGCCTGATAAGAGCACTCGGATTCTACTTGGAAAGAAAGTAGTGTTTTCCTTTATGAGACAGATTTCTTTGCAAGATCGTTTTGTAAAGGATGTGTGGGATGCACAGAAATAAAAGATGTCCTTTTGGAAAGGGTGATGGCACCAAATTAAAAATTCATGCCTACTTTACTGAACGCTGATTCTGACCATTGTACAGAGGATATCATAACCCATAACCGCCTGAAAAAACTTTCAGACCCTTTTTTTTTTAGAGTCCGTATGGTACTTGGGTTGGTTCTCGGATTCGAACCGGCCTTCTCTTGGTTTGGAGCCGACGACGCTGACCACTGGGCTGTGACTGCCCGCTTTGCTCGGGGTCCTCGGGGACCCCTCACAAAGATCGCGCTGGGACTTAGTTTTTCGCTGTTATTCGTTGAAGACGTACGTTCGTATCTAAGCGGTTATGGGTTAACTACTAATTTAGCACTTAGAATGTCAAATTTAGTATCAAACTAATTAGTGAATTATATTTGTAGTCTTTATGGTGATTTGATTATAGCTAGTTACAGGGGTTATGAAAAGTGGTACAACCCAGGTGGCTAAATGTTGTGAGCTCTTGGGAGTCTCCCGGCATTTAAAATGAAGCTCTTAGCAAAAAAAAAAAAAAATGTGTAAGGAGCTGCATGCTAGGTTGACAGCACTTAGGAAAATGCATAACTGTTGATGATGTGTGCGTTTTACGAACCATGGCTACTTAGTTAATTGCTAGTTCTTTGATGAGTACTAAATTTGGTATCAATTGTGGTTACTTACCTTGTATGCTATTTATGGGTTTAGGGGCCTCGTGGGACCTTGTATGCCTATTTATGGGTTTAGGGGCCTCGTGAGCATTATAGTCTTTTTATTTTTTTGGGTAGGTTTGAAATTTGGTATCGTAGAGAAAAACACCTGTAACAAAAAATTAGAGATAGAACTTTAAAATTGGCTGTAGTGTTTAGGCGTTGAATATAACAAAGCAAGGTAAGATAATAAAAAAACTACAGCAAATCCAAGATCCCCCATTTCAAAACGCCCCCCCAAATTTGTGTCTCTTAGACTGTCCCCTGAGGTAGGCAACCAGTTGCCAACCTTGTCGAAAATTTGCAAGTTTCAGTGGAAGCTTGAATAATTTTGGTCGTGCATTTTGAACTGTGGATCTTGGATTTGCAGTAACTTTTTAATTATGAGTATCAACCAAAGTAAAACGGCCGAACCGTCAGTTTTTCAAAAGCAAACTATGAGTGAATATTGCTACAAACATACATGCAAAAGAAAAATTGCACAATGTTGAGAAATGTCTTTCTTGATGTACTGTATTTTTTCATTCTTGAACAAATGAGTTGTGAACACACAATTCGTTAGGGTAAAATCACGATAATGATTTTTTTTTTTAGCAATTTTGGATGATTTATTATCGTAAGACTAGTATCGTAAAAAATGGTAGGCTTTCGTGGTATTACTGTTATGCATTTCTTCAAATCCATACAAACAAGAGAGTCCCAGCTACTGATGGCATTGCTGAGTTTTGCATGGAAACTTTCACCATAAATTGACTTCATTTTGTGTGGTTTTTTTTTTTTTTCATTATAGGATCCACCGTCTACCACGGTGTTGCCCGTCATCGTCACTGAAGAATGTGAAAGTATTGCTGGTACCAGAAACACAATGGGGAATGAAAGTGATGATGTTACTGTTAAACCACGTACCTGGTCCATGTCTGCCAAGCGTGGCGTTGCTACTTTGTCTGTGCAAGATGGCCGCGTGCGGCGGAAATCAGGTGATGACATATTAACTGCCACTAGCTCAACAAAGAAACCCACCTCACATTTGTTTGATGCATTCCGGCCTCGTTCCAAGTCCGATGCCAGCCGGGGCAAAAAACCCACTATTATGAGCAGTGTCAAAAACTCCATTCACAATACACTGCATCCTTCCAATCAGAGTAAAGGTTCTGAGAAACACCATCATTCTGATAGTCACCAATCGGAACAGAAAGACGCAATGGTAGGGGATCATAAGAAAACGATGGCTGCCAAGGTGATGGACATGTTTCGAACCCGATCGCATTCTATGACTAACGATTCACGCCATAAAGTTAGCAGTCCCCAACAACAGGTATGTACTTTATTGTTGAGAATAGTTGTTGATGGCATTTCAGTAGTTGGAGAGGTATAAAGTACAACTGACCTGTCATAAGCTGAGTGTTTGTAACATTAAAAATCGGCATTTTACGTTGAGGTTTCATGTTTAGAGGTAAAAATGTCAACTCACACAACTGATTTTGATGCACGTCGGCGAATTTTCAATCCAAATCATGGGTCTTCTTCAGGCCAAAAAAATATTTACACAACATCAGGAACACACACTTGGACTACATCTAAGCTTCTTCAACCCTGCTGTGTTCGTTAGGTTTTTTTAAATTTTATTGCTTTATTGCCCCTGTTGTGATTGGGCCTTTTTGGTGCTTTGTGCTGCTATGGTTTTGTGGGTTATGGGAAGGAGAGCCTTGATTTGGCCGAAGGCACCTTTAGTTAGGTTGCTTGGTGGTGGATTTTGTGTGGCTATTGCGAGTGATTAGAGTGCGAGCCTTGGATAAAATTCTTTTCAAAATTTATTTTCGAAAAGAAATTGTATCCATGGCTTGCACTCGAAAGTGCATCCTCCATCTTCATAAAATTAGAATCTTGCACTGTTGGAAAAGTAAGACCACTCATCTGCAGATTGTTTTTTCAGATATACCACCTTTTGTTAAGCTTGAAAACAAGCTCCAGCCTCACACATTGATTGTGTCGTAAGATGGTCCCTGAAAGTTCATGAGGAGAACTTGTTGCTGGGTGAACCTTTGAATGGCCAGGGACTCAAGTGTACGCAGGTGCGATTATCTTTGGTGTTGGAGTACAGAAGCACATTAGTGTTCTCTCAGGCAATGGGGTACTTGGTTTCCTGTGGTGTTCTGAAATACCAGTGAGCTTATTCCTCTTATGAATGGCCTCCACGTGCTCACGGACCCTGGCCTATACTTTTCTTCATGTTTCTCCAATGTAAACTTGGTCGCATTGCTCACAGGGAATGCAATACACCCTCCTGCAAGCTTCTCCCACCAGGCAAGGGATTACTGTTGGATTTGACTCTTGTTCTTGCTATGAGGGACCCTTGGGGGATGGTGATGGGGAATGGTCCTCGGTAGGGATGGGCGAAAATGAAATTTCTACTAGGCAATTATTGCAGTGCCTTGATGTGCGATATTTGCGATATTTCTCAATATGTAGGCCAAGCTGTTTTAAGTTGATCACTTTGTCATAACAGCACTACTCCTACAGTAAGCCCACTAACTATATACGTTTAGGACTGGTACTACTATGCCTAGTTAGTGTAGCGAAAATGCAAAATTATGAATAAAAAAAACTTATTCTTATTTATTTAAAATAATTAAGCGCTTTCAAATATTTTAAGTATTTAAAATACCATATTGTCTTGCATACTAATTATAATCTGCACTCGCTGATAAGCCAACACCCATAAAATAAATGCACGCATTCTGAACATTTTCTACACAATTCAGGACTTTTAAAACTACAATCTTTTCTCACAACAAAAATACGCAATACCAAAAAGTCTTTAAATCTCAGGCGAATTTTCGGTGGCCAATTATCTGCCACCTTCTTCAGGCCTAGCCCAGAGTTCCGTTCACAAAAGCAACTACATACGTCAACGGTAAAACAAATTTGAATTTGGCGATTTTCTCAGTGGGACTTGGCTCCTAAAAAGCAGCACTAGCTGGTGGAGGTAGTGTCCTCTTCCTGTGATGTTGTTGTAAGGAATGGTTTCCACTGGATTTCGAGTTGGTGTACCAAGTCTGGGGTGGCAAACTGCATAACTTTTGGGTATGCAGGTGCTTGCTCATTTAGCAGTGGGATTCTGTTTTCTTTGCAGTGTAGAATAGAAAGGGATTCCAGTGCTCGCAGATGATCTTCTTTGCCAGAGTTGGAATGCAGAAGCACTTTCGTGCTTTCCCAGTCTATGCTGTGTTGGGTCTTAACACTGTGTGCTGCAATGGCGCTCTTCTTCATGTCAGCGTTGGCAGTTGCTTGCAGTTTTTGCAGGGAACCCAGTAGACGGCCGACTTGGTGGTAGGTAGCTGCACTGGGTCATCAGCTGCTGCTTGTTTTGTTGTAATGGAAGCAGGTTGGGGTACTAGGTTTGGCACATTTCTCTTACATCGAGTGTTGTAGCAATGAGTCGTGTCAAGGTCTGGTTGCGAAGACATCATGGTTGTAGCGGTAGCAGCTTCAGCACTCAAGGTGTCACGAGGTTCCCCTGGGTATCCACTATTCTGGCCATTCTGGTGCACTTTCCTTTTATTCAGAATCTTCTTGATGTTGGGAGGATTCTTGAACCAGCATTCAATAACAAGCTTGCCCAGGGCCGCTCTGGCCAGTTCTCCACGTTTGGAAATGTACGTCACAATTTCGTGTGGTCGGTCAACTCTGGGGGGTTTGGTCTTTTCTTCAAGGGGTTCGTTCTACTGTAATGCTCTCTTGATGGCGAGATTGATCTTCTTGGCGGCATATCCCAGTTTGAGGTATTTCGTTTTAGCTTTCTCGAAGTAGTAATCTCCATTGTCGCCAGACATCAGCCTGCTTCGAATGCGAAACATTTCCCCTTGGAGAATGGCTAGCAGCTGGGATTTCGGATGACCAGAGCAGAAGTCTATACCGCGTTCGGTCTGGGTCGGCTTCTCGTAAGGGGACCATAGGGGAAGGGGAGATGAAGGAAAACTACTATGGTCCCCTTACGAGAAGCCGACCCAGACCGAACGCGGTATGGACTTCTGCTCTGGTCATCCGAAATCCCAGCTGCTAGCCATTCTCCAAGGGGAAATGTTTCGCATTCGAAGCAGGCTGATGTCTGGCGACAATGGAGATTACTACTTCGAGAAAGCTAAAACGAAATACCTCAAACTGGGATATGCCGCCAAGAAGATCAATCTCGCCATCAAGAGAGCATTACAGTAGAACGAACCCCTTGAAGAAAAGACCAAACCCCCCAGAGTTGACCGACCACACGAAATTGTGACGTACATTTCCAAACGTGGAGAACTGGCCAGAGCGGCCCTGGGCAAGCTTGTTATTGAATGCTGGTTCAAGAATCCTCCCAACATCAAGAAGATTCTGAATAAAAGGAAAGTGCACCAGAATGGCCAGAATAGTGGATACCCAGGGGAACCTCGTGACACCTTGAGTGCTGAAGCTGCTACCGCTACAACCATGATGTCTTCGCAACCAGACCTTGACACGACTCATTGCTACAACACTCGATGTAAGAGAAATGTGCCAAACCTAGTACCCCAACCTGCTTCCATTACAACAAAACAAGCAGCAGCTGATGACCCAGTGCAGCTACCTACCACCAAGTCGGCCGTCTACTGGGTTCCCTGCAAAAACTGCAAGCAACTGCCAACGCTGACATGAAGAAGAGCGCCATTGCAGCACACAGTGTTAAGACCCAACACAGCATAGACTGGGAAAGCACGAAAGTGCTTCTGCATTCCAACTCTGGCAAAGAAGATCATCTGCGAGCACTGGAATCCCTTTCTATTCTACACTGCAAAGAAAACAGAATCCCACTGCTAAATGAGCAAGCACCTGCATACCCAAAAATTATGCAGTTTGCCACCCCAGACTTGGTACACCAACTCGAAATCCAGTGGAAACCATTCCTTACAACAACATCACAGGAACAGGACACTACCTCCAGCAGCTAGTGCTGCTTTTTAGGAGCCAAGTCCCACTGAGAAAATCGCCAAATTCAAATTTGTTTTACCGTTGACGTATGTAGTTGCTTTTGTGAACGGAACTCTGGGCTAGGCCTGAAAGAAGGTGGCAGATAATTGGCCACCGAAAATTCGCCTGAGATTTAAAGACTTTTTGGTATTGCGTATTTTTGTTGTGAGTATTTTTCCCCAAGAACCAAAGTAAAACGGCAGTGATGTCGATCTATAAGATACAATCTTTTTCCATCATCGCACAATTTCATACATAAGACACTCACAAGAGTTTTGCTAATTTTCGACAGCAATGCATCAGGCACTTCAAAGGAAAAATTAGGATCCTGGTCACATTCTTGCTGTTTGCCAGAATTTGAATTTGGCAGAACATGTAGCCTCCTGTATTTACAAGGTAATGGACCATTCATGCTGTCTTTAGAAGGTATTGGGCCCTTCATGCTGCTACCAAGCCCTATTCACTCGCTCCGAAATCTGCGCAACTTTCCATCGAATGCTCGCGCAATCAAAACGTGCTGCGCTATCTGTAGGAAGCGACTACGAACTATACGTCCCCACGGCTACTTCTGGGCAAATCCAAGATGGCGGTGAGGTGCATTAACGGCGACTGCTCTATTGATTCCCGACAGTACGGCAAGCCACACATGCATTGGTTTGGTTTGCATTGGTTTCTGTTTCGTTTTCAAACCCACTGAACAAATTGTGTTACGGAGGCAAGATGACACTAACACCACGTAAATTAACACAATGCTACGTCAAGTTTGGTAAATTTGATGTCGCTAAGGTGGCAAATTCATATCATTATACATTTCGGTAAAAATCTATGACAGTAAAGTTGGTGAAACGCTGGCTGGACCGTAGGTTCAATTACGCTTTATTTAGCTGCGCTCTTCTACACGAGGTAAGCGCTGGTCACCTGGCTCAGACATCAGTTCCGCGTAGCCCACAGTTTGTGCTCTCGTAGCAAAATTGAGAAACTAGAGTCTTTCAACCGGAGTTTTGCACACGGTGCGTGAACGGAAGTGAGTTATCCTGAAACGAAAGTGTAGTTATTAATCCAAGCTGCTACTAGCTCTCCAACACTGCGCTAACTGCTCACTCAATTCCCTCCCCACAAGGTTTCTCACATCTGGGTAAGAAGGGCCCTGAATATTCGTAAGGTGGAATCCATTCTGCTCATGGTATTGTATAGTAATGCATTCCAGGCACCTTAGATGATTGTTGCGTGCAGAGTTTGAGCGGATGAGCGTCATGGCTTTCTCCCAGTCAATCTCGTGCTCAGTGGCGGTACAGTGGAGCGCAATGCTATTATCCTGCACTCCTCTCCTTACATTGTCCATATGCTGTCCCAAACTCTGCACGCGACAATCATCTAAGGTGCGTGGAATCCATTGCTATACAACACCATGAGCAGAATGGATTCTAACTTATGAATATTCAGGGCCCTTCTTACCCAAATGTGAGACACCTTGTCGGGAGGGACTTGAGTGAGCAGTTAGCGCGGTGTTGGAGAGCTAGTAGCAGCACACAGCAAACAGCAAGAATGTGACCAGGATCCTAATTTTTCCTTTGAAGTGCCTGATGACGACAGTAGCATTGCTGTCGGGAATTAGCAAGACTCTGTGAGTGTCTTATGTATGAAATTGTGCGATGATGGAAGAAGATTGTAGTTTTAAAAATATTCAAATGTTTCATAGTACTGGTAATGATGTTTTTAGTACAATTCAGGACGTGTTGAGATGTGAAAATGTTGGTATTAATTAATCAACAGACAAGTACTTTGTTCTAAATTAGTCCTGTTAAAATCTTATCCATTTGCATGCCATGTTTGTTTAAAAATGTAAGTTAGATGGTTTATTAGAAATAACTTCAGAACGGTTACAGCTAGATACTTGTAGGTTGCACCATTGGAAAGCTGGCGAGAAACGGTTAAAATGGTGCATTTAAACGTCAAAATAGGTTAATGTTTACCAACATAGTTTGCAACATCGCACTCCGAAGTGAACCAAACGAAATGACCTCAAAGCGGCGACAATCGCAAAACACGAAAAGCATTGCGATAACACTATCGCGTGTGTTATATATCGCTATAATATTGAAATATTGCAATATCGCCCATCTCTAGTCCTCGGAAGGGAAAGTCACGCTTTTGTCTTTTGCTTCTGGTCCGTAGTTGTAGGAAGGTGGGGGTGGAAAATCCCCTTCCTTCTTCACCTTCCCACAAATACGGGACCAGTAGCAAAAGGCAAAAGCAAGACTCCACCTCCTAAGGGCCGCACCCCACCACCTTCCTCCAAAGATCTCTCACAGCATAAACGAGTCAAATTCAACAGTACTCCCTCACCAAGTGGGAGAAACAATGAGAGTGGTTTATTGCCTTTCCTGTGAGGTGCGACCAAGTTGATATTGGAGAAACATTCAGAAAAGTTCAGGTCAGGTCTGAGAGCATGTGGGGGCTACTCGTAATGGTTATAAGCTCAATGGCAGTTCAGAACACCACAGGAAGATCAAGCATCCCATTGTCTGGGAGAAAACTTGTGCTTCTGTCTTCCAACACCAAACAGGGTGTACACTCGGGTCTCTGGCCATTTGAAGATTCACTCGTCAACAAGTTCCCATGAAATCTTGAAAACTATTAATTTGAAGAACCAAATTTAAAGGCATGAAAAGCCTTTAAAATCAGAATTTTTGTTGGCAATGCCTTGAAATGGCATTGAATTTTGTTTGTGTACTACCGTTGAAGAAATGATAGTTTGTAATAGTAATTTTATCAACCTAAATGAGTTGAATAAATTATAATTTCTATGCATTTTGTCTGTGAGCTATTCCCCAGACTGAATGGAGACAAAGGGGCATAATGCAGTTCATTCAGTTTGTTTCAATAATCCTACAACAATGAACAATATATTTAGCTTACAATGATAAATACGAAGCGTGAAGAATTGTTGCTTTTCCCACTGCTTAATGTGGCGACTCCGGTGGACTTCTCTACTAAGACACGTAAACCTATTGAAAACAAAAAAAATCTGAACATCAATTACCTTGTTAGTGTGCAGTTAAAAATGCAATCGTTTGATGTTTATGGTAAGGTTTAAGTGAATCAAAGTCAAAACAGCAAAGGAACACGAATAAGCTTTCCTTTAAGGTTTCACTTACCACAGTGTTGCTGAAGCGCGAAGTCCACGTGAAGCTTAAGCGCGGTCCTCAAAACAGCACTAAAGCAAAAAAAAAAAAGAAAGGAACAGTAAAACTGCATTGATTGGCTTTTCAATCTCATAATTGTTATTTTCTCTTACGTTTCGTTACGCATTACCAAAAGTGTTCCAGTGTCTTCAAACCAACTAATTTTCGAATACCAAGGCCATGAGACGCGCATGCACAAACCATCCTCCAACTTCCGTAACGAATGTGAAGATGCAAATTGTGGAAGTTGGAGGACATATTGTGCATGTGCGTCCCATGGCCAAGCCCGAGGAAGATTGCCAGTATGGGAATTTGAAAATTAGCTGGTTTGAAGAAAATGAAACATTTTTGGTACTGCGTAGCGAAACATGCGTGAATAGGAACGAAAACCAAAGTAAATTGTCCGTACCTTCGGTATTTAAAGTATCGCAATTGTGAAGAAAAAAATAATTTGGACCAAAAAGATGTGATATCTTCCCAAAATGAAACTTGTTTAGGATTCATACCAAGCTTTTTAACTGTTTAAAGTCGTGATATCAAAAACCAAGCTCTTTTGCCAAGTTAATGGCACTGACTAAGATTTCAATGAAATATTGGAAATTGCGCTGTAAGCAATTTTCATGTATTTCGTTTAAAGGACAAATACATCCATTTTGACATGCACGTGTTACTTTTGAACCACTTAAACAATAACTAAACACAAGATTTGCGGTAAGAATACGTTACGTACGTCCGATACAACAATATAATTACTGCATCACCAAAACACGATACGGAGACCGCCATTGTTTTGCTAGAACGCGTAGAAATTAATGCCGACAGATGGTAGCCATCGATTTCGACACGCAGCCGAATGAGATAGCTCTATTGGGTGTGAGAGTTCAAGCGACCGACTGCCTTAGCTGGCCGACAGTTGTAGTGGCCAGCTAAGGCCGTCGGACGCTTGATGTAATTGGATTGATGTAATTGGATGTAATTGCCCTTTAACCTTCGAACTATTGCTGGGTAGAATTAACTTGGCAAAATAGCGTGGCGTTTGATATCACGAGTTCAAACGGCTGAAAAGCTTGGTGGGAATTCTTAAAGTTTGGATTGACAAGTTAGCGTTATTTGGATGTTTATTGTTTAACAGGTTTCAACTGCTTTTCTCTAAAAAAGAAGTTTGCTGTTAGAACCAGTGATTATCACTACATTGGTAAGCAATCTGACAGCATTTGCCAAGGTTGCCCCAAGTTATATTGAGTTTGGGGGTCTTGCTTCAACTATCGGCTGATGAAGTACGGAAGGTTGAACGAATGGATTCCTTTCATATTGTATCCGTGCCGAAAATGTGATTGCCTAAGGGTTAATGTCGTTATTGCGTTCCCCACCTCATGAACTGTGCTGTCAAGTTTATTTGTGATGAGATACCGAAGATGCCTGGGCTCTCGATCCTTGACGTAATAGTAAGCTATTAAGGCCTAAATGGACTCTCGATAGGAACACTGCTAAAATGTACACAAGTTCTGGGTAATGTTCGAAATTAACACTTTCTGAAATACAGGGTGGTCAAAAAGACTGGTCACAGCAAACATCTCTGGAAGCGTTGGTCGTAGAAAGGTAAGATTGATATGCTGAAATGTCACATGTGACGAGTCCCATGCCATCAATCGGAGTGACCTTGAATCACCCTATCAAGGTCATTCAATGTTTATTTACGACTTATACGACATAAAAGTCAATTGCAAAGTTGTGCTGGATGACAAAATAAACCTCATACGGAAAGCAGAACTGTAATAGCTTCATAATTACAAGAGCTATGAATAAAACAAGAACGGCATTGCAGTGAAACAAACTTTGCTTGCTGTAATACTGTAGGCATGATTTACTTTTAATCACGTAGTAGAGTTGGTATGCTTTCACCATGACTCCGTAATTATGAAATGACTTTCAGCAATACTCCGCTTATGCCAATAGTACATGTTGCAATAAATATTGGATGAGTCTGTGAGGGGCAAAGGGGTCGCATTGGTTGCTTACCCTTTGTTAGCTTCACTGCAATGTCTTTCTTGTTATGTTCACAGCGCTTGTAATTATGAAGCTATTTCAGTTCTGCTTTCTATTTTGTCAGCCTGCACAACTTTGCAATTGACTTTGATGTCGTATCTCTGTTAAGAGTTCCAAAAATAAAAGTGAATGACCATAATAGGGTGATTCAAGGCCATTCCGGTTGATGCCAATGGGACTCGTCACATGTGACATACTTCAGCATATCAATCTTACCTTTTTACTACCAATACTTCCTGAGATGTTTGCTGTGACCAGACTTTTATATAGTTCTTATAAGAGAAAATAGGCAAGAATGAGTAAGTCAGTAATGTAGGGAACAAAGAGCTCTCGTTTGAATAATAATGCTATTGTTGGTAAGCTGTTGCACCAGTTGATTAAAACTATTACACATGAATGCTCTGCAATCATGAAATCAAAATAATTTAAACATCAAACACTCAGCAGAAAGCATGCTATGTGACACACTGCAAACATTTGGACAAACTGTCCAATAACTCCACATAAAAATAACGCGTTGAAAAAACTACACCCCTAAGGCTTTGTAGATTGGTATAAAAATGATTGTGAGCTAATTTTTTTTTTGGGGGGGGGGTATGTAGTTAACTAATCACTGACATTTTTACTAGCCATTACTAAAAACTACCTTGTTCACTTCTATCTCCTAGTTGTTAGCAAAAGTCCTTGTCCTGATTAAGTTGAATCATTGATGCATCAAAATTGGTTGAAAATATGCCTTTTCAATAAAGTGTTTTGCCGATCCGCTTTTCAACATGGCATTTCAAATTTGTGTAACTCATTTCTTGGCTCTTTAACATGCCTAAAGATTGCTTGTGATCTGTTACATAAGATATTTATTTTGAACGTACTGAACTTCAATACGATTACAGTAGTTCTAGACTTGCCCTTTTCTGTTTAGGTACAGCCTAGTAAAGAATTAAACGGGGGTCATTCCAGCTCACATGGCCAAATTTGGAAAAACTGGTTGCCACAACCAAGCACAACGTCAATAGAGCGAGCGATATTGACTAGTTGTTTTGTTTGAGCTTATCCGTGATTGAAAATAGAACTCTATAACACATATAGTCATATATTAACCTTTTTTCCTTTACGTAGCATTAACCCTTTGACGAATTTGTTAGGACTCGTTTTTTGACCGTCTCGTCAGCCGTTGCTGACGAGACGGTCAAAAAACGAGTCCAAACACACAACAGTCTATGTGGTGGGTCCCCGGGGAACATTGGTAAACGCAGCCCAGTGGTCAGCGTCATTATCACCAAATCAACTAAATCCCACAACTGACTAAGTTACGGGACTCGAAAAAAAAATCAACAGAAAATTCAATGTGACCGTTGGGTTAGGGGAGGACGAGTTACAAAAGTGGCTTGTGTCCTTACCCAACGCCTCACTCGCAGTGTTTATCTGTGAAATACAAAAAATGGCTTGCATCCGTACCTTACAACCTTGCTCAAAATATGTATATGTGAAACAAGGCCGATTGGAAATCGTCTGGACTTCACACGAGGTATGGAGGTTTTATCTCAGGCGGCCCTATTCGCAATGGACTCTGGTGCTTATGTACCTACGACTTAGCATGCCAATTGAATATTTCCTAGCTACCACATTTTTTAATGAATTTATAGTAAAGACTAAATAACTACAGAATTCAAACCTACTTTCATATCCTTAATCTAAAGGCTGCATGGATTGTGGAAAATTTAAACCCTCGACCTGTGAGGTCAGAGGCTGAACGCCTGCCGCCATACTAACACGACAGTCTGTCATTTAGTCCAAAATGCAAAGGGAATAGAGTTCTTTTTTGGCCATTTAGTTTTCTGTGCTGAGTAATGCATTAATGTAACTACTTCATGTCGAATTCCATGC
>JAHWFP010159865.1:0-28737 GCA_023313725.1 Lithobius niger | reverse complement strand
GTTGGCTTCTCCCACGTACACTTGAAAAACTTAATGTATCGCCTTAGTGTTATAAAGGGAAATATAAAAGTGTTAAACTAGTCTTGTTTTGGAATGGAAGAAAACTGGCCAGATCCAAATCATTTTATTCATCATAGGACGCATTGCAATTTTTTTATTTAGAAAAGGTACCGTATGGTAGACATGACTTGTACGTCGCTACTTAACACATGCACACGCGTTGGTTTGGTCCCACTTGTTCTCATGCTTGTTTACGCAGACAACGTGCATCCTTTGGAACAATACAAGGAAAGACATTTGGATAATAAACAAAACAATTCATTAATTCATCTGCAGCTTACCAAATTCTTATCAAAGTTGGCTATAAAATTTCATCCATACAAAATATCAAATTAAGCATATGTGCATACATTGAAAAGACATTACGCTTGAATAAAACATTGTTTCGTTAAGTTTTTAGCAATATCTCGGATTTTTTGCCGTATTTTACATAGGCCTACCTAAATCCAAGAGGAGCGATTGGAATTTGCTTAGATAATTTTACATAATTTTAAGACATTTGTTCATTTTGTTTGATTTTCCTGCCAAAAGATGCCGTGAATAATCTTCTATATTTACACCTAATTAATAATTTACCCATCAAAGACTACTAAAGAAATTATTTTTTTCCTGCGGGATGTGACTCATTTACTCTTTTGGAAAGATATGTTTGAAACGAGCACTTACTCATGTGGCCGTTAGATAAAGTGATAAAGAATCATGGCGTGTGGTTCAGCATCACCTATTGATAAAAAAAAAATGTTTTTATAGCTGACGAAAATGTACATTATCTGTTTTTATAGCGATTCCCTCCTTTTGAGCTATTATTCCCCTAGAAGCTTGAAGTTGGCTTCCCAGCCGGGCTTGTACTACTGCGAATGCGCAGGGATGGGCTGGCTATATAAACTCGGCGCAGCCGTCCGATGGCATCATTTCTCTTAGGGCGCATCGTCGTGAGCCGCCTTGAGCTCTCACCACTCCATCCTCTCCTTCGGGTCCGCTGGTCATCAGTAGGTGTTCCATAAGACGCGTCCTGTGGGATGCATCCTCTAGGATGCAGCATCATCATCCCATAGGACGCATCCTACTCGAATTCGTTCGAAGGATGGCTCCTGCTAGGATGCCCTCTACTGCCAAGGATCTTCTGGATGTCCCGGTTGAAGCTTCGCTCCCGGCCACCTCTATTCCAACTTTAGACGGACAGGTAGACGGAGGATCGATCCGTCCTCTCCTCAGACAAGGATACATCCGCCTCTTCATGATCCTCCGGTCCTCAGGACCGGCTGCCCTCTCCATCCTACATACTGCATCCTATCAACCTACAGCCAAAGGATGGCTTCGCCTAGGCTGCCTTCTCCTGCCAAGGACCTGGACCTCCCGGTTGTAGCTCCGCTCCCGGCTACCTCTGTTCCATCTTCAGGAACGAACAGGCAAAGGACCAATGCTTCCTCTTCACACAAGAACTCCGACGATCCTCAGGACTAGCTGTCCTCGCATCCTCTACCGCCCACGTCCGCAGGTGCTTCCATCCACGGGATGGCCTCTGCTAGGATACACTCTTCTACTACGGACCTTCTGGATCCCCCAGTTGAAGCCTCGCTCCTGGCTACCTCTGCTCCGTCCTTCGCAGCGGACAGGCAGCCCTCCTTTCTCATATAAACGCTTCAATGATGCAACTTACTCGTCCTTCTTCTACCTGCATCCTATGCAGCTGTGCTATACACTGCTTCTCAACAGGTACGTTCCTCTGTTCTTCTCTTTGGAGCGTTCAGCTGTAACCTGCTCTGGCCTTGGCTGATTGTGTGTGTTATTCACATGAGCCTTACGTCCAATATTTTGTCCCTCGAATCGTCCTTCCTTTGCACCGACTAGACCTCGGTCTGGAAACAAAAGGGGGGAACGCCTGCTCCCCTTAGGAACACCAGCATCTTGTTACTACTACAGTCAATCCACCCTCTCCCGTCCTTTCTGCGGATGCGACAGTTAAAAGCAACAGATTAACACAACAATCGGTTCAGATGGCGACCCTGACAGGCCCAGCAGCCGGCTTGGGACTCGTTCCCCCTGCGTCCCATGCCTTTTGTAGGCATCCGACCTGAACCTTTCTACGCTTCATGTCTGCTTCACCACCTTCTTCGTCCGCTCCCTATCTACCTGGATACCTTTGACACCCGGACAGCCGGCCCTATGTTACCAAGCTCTTTGGCTCAAAGTTGCCTCGACGCTCCTCTCTATAGCCACTCTGTTCCTTCGTCAATTTTTACAATTAATTCTTTCTACCGTTCCCACTCTTGCATCCGCTCACAGACGCAACAACTCTTCCATGAGAAGCACACATCCTTTTTTCGGAAGACTCGGGCCTCCGTCCCCTTTCATATGGACCTATCCTTCACTACGGCTTCGTCCTAGGACGCTTAGGTATTGACAAGGGACATCTACCAGGACTATGTCCTCATCCCCTTCTTCATCAGTTCATGGCGCCTCCCCAAACATTACAATCCCCTGAATTTTACGATTATACACATGACGTAAAAAAAAAAAAGGGGGGGGGGGAGGGACACAACTGCACAACTATCCTGACATTACCTCCACCTCTTCGACCAACACTGGTCTCGCCTACAGCACTACACCCACTGACTGCGCAGTGCTGCCATGTCTCACCGCCAGGTGCCTCTACAGTCACTCACCTCGCGATTCATATCGCTGAGCGCCTTACAGTTTTGGTGTCCTGTTCATCGTTCACCATGCTCGCCTCTTCTTCATCTGAAGATTCTGTTACCCGAAGTTACACCAACAAAGAAGGGAATGTGTCGTCATCCAAGGCTTGTAATTGCCTAGGTTTTTCCAAAAATTTTACGACGCATCACTTCCATCCTCATCCTCACCCCATCCTCATTGCGTGTGACGGACAAGAACGTAACTGCCGTATTTGCGTCTCCATCTCGCCATATCGATGGACTATCATTTGACGAAAGCAACATCAATCAAGACAGCGGATGCTACGCGCAGCTAAGTTGTGAGAAGAATTACGAGCTCTGAAGCATGCCTAAGTACAACTCCAAGTCCAAAATATCCTCTTCTTCAGGTCCGCTGGTCCTCGGGACCAGCAGGCTTCACCATCCCATAGGACGCGTCCTACTCATCGTCGATCTTAGGATGATCTCCACTAGGATGCTCTCTGCTTCCAGGGATCTCCCGATTGAAGCGTTGCTCCCGGCCACCTTCATTCTGACTTCAGGGGCAGCTGGGCGAAGGACTGATATCCTCTCATCGGACAAGGAACCATCCGCTCTCTTCCCGGCACTGCTGTCCTCCTTTCCGTCTGAAGCAACTAGAGGTACTTTTCGTAAGGGCTGATCCCATATGGGCCACATCCCCTACATTCGCAAGCAACCTCCTCCAGGACGACCATCCGCTTTCTACCTGCCTTATGTCCACAAAGATTCTCCTCCTTGCCGTCAACGATACTTACTCCCATGAGCTCAAACTGATAATCCATCGTTGTCATTCCCTTCGTGTGAACTATTCTCTGCTCCGTGTACGCTACGCCTGGGTTTCGTCAATTCCTGCATCTCCACCTTGGAGGGCCAACTACTGTGCCCGTTCCCACATCTAAGACTTGTTCCATCCTCTGCCACGATCTGTTCACCGCTTCGTCCTTGTTCTGCCGACATACCTTCAATGCCGATCCTAGCTGCGCTTTACCAAGAAGCTCCTTCACCGTTACCGTCCGTACCCTTCTGCCCTTCAATTGTTGTAAGCATCCTCCGGACGCACAAGATACTATGTTGTTGTGACCATTTTTTCTAGTTAAGCGCGAATACGCAGTCGGCTCCGCTATTGTACTGTGTTTCAAACACAAAAACAAACAAACAAGTTCGGCAGAGGGCAACCCAAACTTAGCAACATACAGCTTGGCGTCCACCCCTCTTGCATCTCATGCGTGTTGCACACAGTCTTCACGTCAATGCATCCTCAACTACATGTAACCTGGTCTTCATCACTTTTAGCAGTACGTTTGTACTACCATCCGCACACACAACCAACAACTACACACCCGTTCCCGTACGTCCACCTCACCAATCTCTCCATCCGCTTTCTGGTTACCCCTTCAAGATCCTTCAACCAAGGCGTCAGGCGTTGAACTAGGTTTCCATGTCCTTCCCTAAACGACATTTCCGTCTGTCTCTTGTTCCTCAACACATCGATCTTCGGCATGGATTCCTCTTCATCCGCCTCCCATGTGGGGACGATACAGTCGCGATCCTCGCCTCCCTGTTAGGACCTTATCCTCACAATCTCAGCTATATGAAACCATACCTTCACCTGTAATTGGCTTACATGAACGGCAGCGCGCAACTCACGGAGCTTACACTTCGTAGTTCGGCTTGCCTCAATCATGGCGGTCTGCCAGCCTTCCAATTACTGCAGACTCAGGAATTGGACTGCTGCCAGCCACCAGGTGTCAGCACGGGTCCGCTGCGAATCCAGTCGGAACCAGATTGAGCCTGTTTGCCTGTTGCCTCAGGCAAGAGCCTATTGTTCTGCCCCGGCTCGAGTGGGTATAAAACGGGACAGAATCGAGAGCTCGAGCTAATTGGTGTTTGGGGTTCTGACTGAACGGTCAGAACCTCTGGAGCCAACATGGTCAGTTAGAAGGATAAATTCTGGCTGATGCCTAATATGTGGTACTCTGTGTATGGACCCCTAGCCATACAGTAAGGAATGAATTGGAATTGAGTTCTTGAACTTGAAACCTCTCGCCCATTCCCTGAGTAGTTACACACCCTTTTACAAAGTGTCTAGCATTCAACAACCAGCGTCTCTTCTTCCTCTGGAAAATCATTCCTTTCGATCCTCGTCCTACACCAACCAGCTGCCTTCTTCTTGATTCAACTTCGAAACTGTGTTCCACAGTTCTAGTTTACCACGGTCCGTCCTGCGGACGGTGTCCGCTCCTCACATCCGCTACGAGTTTGCTGCGTCATGCGCTCACCATACACATTCTCACTTGCCATGATCCGTCATCTGGACGGTATCCACTCTTCACGTCTTCTGATCATAAGGACACTCATCATCCGCCTGCCCACTTCACAAACTTTCCAAAGCCCGTCTTGCGGACGGTGTCCACTCCTCAAGTTTACTAAAGAACTTACGACGACACGCGCCATCCGCCTGTCCGCTTCACACTTGGGAGCACCATCATTCCCAACAAGGTAGACGATTTCAGAATTTTATCTGATTTCCTATCTTGTACCCCATGGTGTTAAGCCCCCTGCTTGCGGTACCTTCTTCTGCTTCTGTTAACCTTTACTAAATTATAACGTTTTTCCGCAATGCCTGACCTCACTTAGGATGTAACCTTTCCGAAACAGCGGATCGCTCCTCAGCGCGCAAATAGTTTCGGCTCTTAGTGAAATTGATTTAGGACTCAGTGTTGGCTTCGCCGGGGATGCCGGCTTGTACGCGAGGAGATAGCGAACCTAGCCCTCCTCCGGGTTACAAAGTCCGCTATAAAAAACAGGTAATTAATATTTTCGTTGGCTATAAAAAGACTAAAATTGCAGGCCCTGCATCTGCTTAATTTTAGTTTTTATTGTCTAACCGAAAATATACATTACCTTAACTCCCATCCAGGCCTCCCCTCCATTATCTAGGTTCTGGGTGAGGAGATTAATGCCATCGGACTGCTGCGCCGAGTATATATAGCCAGCCCATCCAACTTTCAAGCTTCTAGGGGAATAATAGCTCAAAAGGAGGGAATCTCTATAAAAAACAGGTAATGTTTATTTTCGGTTAGGCAATAAAAAGAACATTTTGCCGGCCCCCAGCCGGGCTGGCTAAAAATGGTTTCTTTGAGCCTAAAACATACTTAACCTGATAATTTAGCATTACATTCCTCGAATGTGATGTTCCCCTGGAGGTTTCTTCCGGTGCGCAGCCGCCTGCTTGCATGACCCCTACTGCGCATGTGCGTGGCAGTACTCCCTTATAAAAGCGACAGCGCGCACGCTATCGGCATTCATTTTACTCTCAATTTGTCAGGCGGTGACTCGAGAGGGGAGGCAGGGCGGGAGTTAGGTCAAGTATGTTTTAGGCACAAAGAAAACATTTTTAGCCGGCCCGACTGGGGGCCGGCAAAATGTTCCTTCTTTGTTGCCAAAACATCTTAACCTGATAATTTAGCATTATCAGCAGACCTTGTCACTTTAGGTGGCGGGCACCGTCCTGACGAGCGCCCCGGGGTGCAAGCAGGCGTTCCCCCCAAAACTTTTTATCTGGAAGAGAAAAAAAAGTCATTTTTCAGAACAGATGATAACAGGAGGTTGGTCTCTTTCGTAGGATTTAGTGGCCATGAAAAGGACCGTTGTTTGGGTCTTGCTTCCTCCTGGATGGCTTGGTTCCATCTGGGTGGCTTGCTTCCTTCATGGATGGCTTGCTTCTGTGTTCTGAGGGCTTAATGGAGGGTTGACCACAGTTCCGGCTGCGACGATTGGGCCCAGCAGGTGTAGACCTGACTCCTTTCTTGACATATCCCTCAGGTAGTGGGAGGTGAAGGTTGTTTGGTGGCGCCAGGATGCTGCTGCTAGTATTTCTTCTATTGGGATGGCATTCTGGTGGGCCCATGATGTGGAGACAGCTCTTACTTTGTGCGCCGTCACTCTCATGATCTCATTCGGAGTTTTTTCATAGGCTGCTTCAATTGTTTTCTTAATCCATTTTGATATCATAGCTGCTGATGTTTCACCAGATTGGGGATCGACTGGGAGAAAGAGTTGGTTCCTTCCTCGGCGGATGTCTTCATGATGTGTCCGGGCTAGGTAGAAGCGTAAGGCTCTAACTGGACATAGAAGGCGTTCAGGTTCGTTTCCAACTAGGAGGGGATAAAGCTGGAAAGGTGATTGGTTTCGGTGGTTCCGAAGGTTTTTGTGTTTTGGCTCTGAATGTTGATCTTGGGTATAGCGTAACAGAGGAGAAGTTGGGGCCAAAGATGCAGTATGCAGGATCTGCTGAGAGGACTTGGATTTCAGAACAGCGAAGGCTGGCAGCAAAACTGATGAGAAAAACCGTCTTGCGGGTCATGAGATAAAGGGAGGTGTCTTGTAAGGGCTCATATGGTTCGCCTATTAGGGACTGGAGGACGAGTGAAAGATCCCAGTCTGTTATTGATCTTCTGGTGGTGGGTCTTTCGTTTTCGTATGAACGAAGAAGGGCTGAGATTCGGTAGTCGTCAAGTAGGTTCATGTTGTTGGCGGCTTTGAAGACAGTGTTTAAAGCAGAACGGTAGACTAGGATTGTAGAGCCTTTGAGTTTGTCGATGTTGAACAAATCTCTGCAGAAGTTTAGGAGGGTGGGAAGAGGTGGGTTGATAGGATTAGCTTGTTTTGTGATACACCAACGAATCCATTTTGACCAGTGGCTGCCATACATCCGGTTAGTGGAATCTCTTGTAGCCTTTGATGCGATGCGTTCGGCCTCTTCTTGATGAACTTCAGCCTTTTTGAGGAGTTTGATGATAGTAGCCACCTGTGTAGATTGAGGTTGGATACGTTCGGGTGTAGCTTTGTTCCTGTCTGTTGGGACAGAAGATCTGGTTGAGGAGGTAGACTTTTTGGAGTGTCGACTAGAAGTTCTAGAAGGAGTGGGAACCATGCTCCTGATGGCCAGAGGGGGGAGGCTATGAGCAGGAACAAGCTCTGGCTTTCTTGGATTTTTAGAAGAACTTAAGGGAGGAGCTTGAAAGGAGGGAAGAGGTAGGCGAACAGGTTGTGCCAAGGGAACGTTAAGGCGTCTGCTGCTACTGCCGTTTCGTCCGGAATCGGGCTTATGTAGAGGGGAAATCTGGCATTGTGCCTCGTGGCGAACAGGTCTATCATTGGAGTGCCCCAAATGGTGAAGAGAGATTCGCAGATGGATTTCTTGAGACACCATTCGGCCGTCGGAGGTTTCTGGCGTGACAGGGAGTCGGCAATCACATTCCTGTTGCCTGGGATGTGGAGAGGTAGGAGTGTGATGTTGTGCGGTATGCAGAGGTTGAAGATTTCCGACGTTAGGAGGTGGAGAGATCTGGATTTCGTTCCTCCTTCTTTCCTTATGTAGGCCAGGGCAGATGTGTTGTCGGACTGGACTTGTAATCAGGAAGGAAGTGTTGTAGAGCGAGTAAAATTGCTCGAAGCTCGAGGGAGTTGATGTGATCCGTGCAGGTTGACGGCCAAAGGCCTGAGGTTTCTTGTGTGCCAAGGTGGGCACCCCAGCCGGTTCTCGAAGCGTCCGTGAAGAGGAGCAGCTCGGGATGTGGTTCGTGGAGAGGTTGTGTCTTCGTGAGGTTGGTAACGTCTGACCACCAAAGAAGGGAGTCCAGAGGAAAGTCGGGACTGAAGGGGACTTGCTTGTCCGGAAGGTCTTGATTGATTGCCTGGTTGTCTGTGCAATGGTGGTGAAGTGGTCTTACCATCCATCAGCCGTAGGCGACGAGGTTTGCCATTGCGTCCATCTTCCCGATGAGGGAGTTTAGTTCCCGAGGAGAGAAGCTTGTTTTCGACCGAATGAGGCGGGTGTGGAGAAAGGTCTTCTATCCGTTCCGGGGAGGGAGCAATCCTTGCTGAGTGGAGGTCGAAAGAGGCTCCTAGGAAGGTAAAGATTTGTGCTGGTATTAGGCGGGATTTTGAGTAGTTTATGCCAAAGCCCAGTTGGTTTAACAGGGAAATGGTCTTGTCCTTGTTTCTTACTAATGTGAGAGGGTCCGGGTTGTTGAGGGCCCAGTCGTCCAGGTAGGCGTTGGCTTGAATTTCGTTTTGGTGAAGGTGAGCCAAAATAGGTTTGAGGACCAACATGAAGATTCTGGGGGCCGCATTCAGGCCGAAGGGAAGACAGCGGAATTCGTAGACCTTTTGGTTGTAGATGAAGCGAAAGAGGTGTGTGATAGCTGGATGGAGTGGGACATGGAGATAAGCGTCTTCTAGGTCGATCGAGATTGTCCAGTCGTTTTGTTTGAACGAAAGACGGATGGATTCGAGAGTTTCCATTTTGAAGTGGTCGTTTGAGATGTATTTGTTGAGAGGGCATGTTGAATATCAAGCGGGAGCCTCCTGACTTCTTTGGTCGGGTGAAGACGGAACTGTAGAAGCCCGGGCCTGGCTTGTGGCATTCCCTTATCGCATCCTTCCGCAGGAGTTCTGAGACTTCGAACGAAAGTTGTGGCGTCGGTGGTGGGGAGAATTCCCAAGGTGGTGATGGAAGGAGCGGTGGCTTTGAAAGAAATTCCGGGTGAAAGCCGTGTTTGATGATGGGAAGAACTTTCGGGTTGTTTGTTAATCGGCGCCAAGCTGGGAGAAAAAGTCGTAATCTTGCACCGACGACTGGAAGACAGGATGGGTGAGAGGCGTCATTGTTGGTTCTTATGAAAGTTGGTTTTGCCCCCTGGTGACGAGTGGCGGCTCGCTTCTGGTTGCGTTGGCCGGAACGAGAGCGAGGCTGGTCCGTCCGAAAGGGCTGCTGGTTCGGACGAGAGTCGTTGTGACGCGGGGACTGAGAGGGAGTCGGTGTCCTGTTCCAGTTGTCTGGGGAAGAGCGAGGGTCAGGCTGTTTATTCTTTAGAGCCGGACGAGAGGCAGGAGGGATTTGTTTATACGGCTTGGGTTTTCGAGCGATGTCGAGGTGAGGAGCGAGAGTTGGGATGAGACCCCGGAAAAGCGTGTCCGACTCGTAGATGGGCTGGTTGCGGAGCCGGTGCACCGTGGAGGCGTTAAGGTTATTTGCGGACGAAAGAGCAATGTCCCGGAGGAGCAGTGTGTTGTTGAAAAGGGCTCTCGTTGCCCAGTTGATGGAGTGATACGTGGCGAAGCTTGCCTTCTGAAAGAGCTGCATTACTAGGGACGGAAGATTACGTATTTCTTAGGGGCTTGTGTCCGAGGATAATTTTTCGCATAGGGTGTTTACCGCAGTGTTGAGAACGTCGACTTGGGAAGCGGCACGTAGGCTTAGCCGGAGACATTTGTCATTCTCGTAAAGGACAAAAATTGGGATGTCAGCTTTCTTCGGGATGGAAAGAGCGGTGCCGAAATCCATCTTCACTTCACTGCATAAGAATTCGCATTCCGGGTAGGGTGCAAAGTTGTTCGGGTTCGTGGCGCCGTCGCCCAACGGACGAAAGATGCTGCTTTCACGGCCTGGTCGAGGTGGTGGTGGTTCCTTGTCGAGGACGAGAGGATCGCCCTTGCCAAGTAGGGAGCCTTCATTCCGGAGGAGGCAGGTTAGGAGCTTGGTGGATTGCCCAAGAAGATTGCGGGGTTTGGTGTCTTTGTTTCTAAGGGCGAAGCCGAAGCCAGTTTTCAGCCGACGGTTGATTACGGGAGCGTCAGCCGACTGTGAGGGCTTGAAGAGAAAACAGTCAGGAATGGTTTCTTCGACCGTCTTGAGAAGCGCAGCCAGCGGGAAAGTCTGGTCGTCGGCGGCGGCGTCCGGGAAGTGGATCTTCTTGCCGGACGAGGGTGAGATGGCCGGGTGCGGAGCTTCGGTAGTCGCCGAGGGGACAGCAGAAGAAGGAGCTTGCGGACGAGAGGGAGAAGACGACTTGTGTCTCTTCTGGTTGTCGAGCCGCGTTTGCCCGAGTCGCGGCTGGAGGCGGAAGTAATCCAGGCTTGCATGCGGGCGTGACGGGCGGACGACGTACAGGAGGGAGGCGGCATGGGATTGTCTTGCATCACACGGACCGTTTCCTGGACGATGTAACGGACTTCACTGCGGGAAACGCTTCGACCAATCCGGGAGGAGTTGGACGAGGGAGAGTTGCGGGCTGGAGAGTGAGTAGCCGTAGCCCGCTGGAGGGATTTCTTGGCTTCACGGTAGACGTCTTTCGCCGATAGAAAGTCTTGTCGTAGAGCCGATAGGTCCATGGGTTCGGCCGGCGGGGTGCGCTGGCCGGGTTGCAAGGGAGAGTCCGAGAAGAAGTTGATGCTTGCGAGAGGAGCATCGGTGAAGGAGGCGGCAGGGATCGGGCCAACGGCAGCGAGGTCGAGGGCGGAGATCCAGCGGTTGCCGAGGGAGAAGCCGGTTGCTTGCGGACGAAGGAGAGCATGAAAGGGAGCGGCGAGCGAAGCGGGAGCGGTGGCCATCATCGGGTAGAATCCAATTTTCCGTGCGAAAGATGGAGGAACAGCGGCGCGAGGTGGCGTGAGACACCTCTGGAGGAAAATGAATGCCGATAGCGTGCGCGCTGTCGCTTTTATAAGGGAGTACTGCCACGCACATGCACAGTAGGGGTCATGCAAGCAGGCGGCTGCGCACCGGAAGAAACCTCCAGGGGAACATCACATTCGAGGAATGTAATGCTAAATTATCAGGTTAAGATGTTTTGGCAAAAAAGAAACTAAAATTGAGCAGGTGCAGGCCCTGCAATTTTAGTCTTTATGGGGAAAATGTGTTATAAGGTGCATATTATCAATTTCTGCATTTTAGAGTGTAAAATCAAACAAGAATATTAAGAAAATACAAATGAAATTTTACCTGAAATGGTAGGATACTTCAAGATAACATATGTTGAATCAAGTATACTTGAATTCATCCATAAGAAAATTCTTAATTCTTTCAGGGCTTATGTACCAACTATCTAATGGCATTTCACAAACTAATCTGAAATGTAAGGAAGAAAAAACATTAGAATACAATTTTACCTGGCAATGGCCAGTATTAGTAAGGGTCAGCCCAATAGGGTCTGTGTATTCTAAAATCTTGACTTGCAGAGCTCCTTAAAATGGAAAAAATTTAAAACCATATTGAAATCTACAGCCTGACAACCAACCAGTGTGAAAATTTTGAAATTCGGTCTAGGCAACTTGAGAACCAGAGAGGGTCAAAATGGACAACTTCGTGTTATAATTTTGGGGATGTACCTTGGTCTATCTTTTCTACAGGTCAAACTGCACCACCTAATAAAATCATGGCAGTAGGCTAAAATCATAACTTCCCAACTTCCTATGTGGGCACGCTACTTTCCATGGTTATTTCAGTTAGTTGTGTAGAAATAAGCAGTCACGTGCCAACTGAAACAATGCTGTTTTACTGATTAAAAAAGCGTGTTCTCCCAACTGTAACCAAATTCTCCTAATGCACATAAAGCAACATAAAGCTAAAATCAATGTAGCTAGCATTCCTATTAGATTCCTGAATATTATTTGGTACATGGACAAAAACTACGTGTTGAATGTTAATCCGTATTAGTAACAATAAAGGTAGTGTTCTGTGCAGGAGCAGTTCCGTGTAAGTATGACACCTCATATGGATACGCATTATGGTCACTGGGGTGGTTCAATGCGTAAAAGCACATCCAGCAGGTATTTAATTAAAACTCTTGCAACAATTTTATCTCGGGAAAACTGATTGAAAGTGGATTTAGAAGAAATCCTTTCAATTTGGTTTTGGTGCAAAGTTGAAAATTGTTTTGGTTTCGATATTGACACTACTACTACTGTGAAATCAAGGTTGAAAGAGCATTTTGTAACTTAAAATTATTCAGAAGAACATCGCACACATTTTTTCAAGGCCATCGAAGGAAAAGTATGTCAGCATTTGTCATTCATTGCTTAATTGATACCATTGTTGTGTTTGTTAAGCCACACCTCATTACATCCATTTATTGTGTTCAATGAGGAAATGTAATAAAACGAGATGAATAATAGTAGCAATACGTAGTATGCAAGGTCTTGTTGGCGAGTGCCAGCCACATATTTGAATATTGTCTTATTTCTTCTCGGCCAGCCTACGAAATGCTAGGTCTCGTGTTAAAAGCAATTTCTGTCTTGTATTATTGCCTTAATACAATAGTACACAAGGGTAAATAAACGTTAACAGAATAACCAAGGGTAAATCAAGGTACACTGAATAAACAAGGTAAATAAGCAGGAAAAAATGTAAAACAAAATGTTATTCAACTGCAAATTCGGAACCTAGGTTCCCCAATCAACGTTTTTTCACCAAAATGGTTTTTTTTTAATATTCAGATTTTCAGTATTTAAATTAAATCAGTTTTATTTTTAGATTTAAATTTTCATAGCACCATTTAATCTACTATGTACGAAATGATGTGAAATGATCAGGTTTCATTAGGGGGAAACTGGATCAAACACTTGAAAAGAACAACAAAACATGGAGGTACTGTGTGGTTTTTAGGGAAACGGTAAACAAAACCCCAAGCAGCCTATCATCCTATTTCCAGACGCCTTAATGTAACCGTTTTTGTGCCTAATTGCTTTAAATTTTACAGTGTATAAGAAAACGTGCTTGCGTTATTTTGTTTCATTGCCTTAGATAAATTAAAACTAAGCCATGAGAATCAGTTGCCTCCATTTAATGGGTGTTCAGGGAACACAATTAGTTGCTCATGCAAAGTCAAAAACAAAAATTTAAATAATCTATCTATAACAATCATAATTATGTAATAATGATAATAATTTATTATAGATGTATGGGTTACATTGGACAATACAACAAAAATTTGCAAAAATTTGCTGTACAAATATTTACAATTTACTAACAAAAATACAGAATTATTCAACATAAATTACACAATGTTGCAAAATTAGTTAAGATGAGTGAATAAAGCATAGTATTGAGTAAATGAATAATCAATAACAAAGATAAGGTAAAATTTTTAGTAAACTTGTCTATCATTAATATCTTAATATTGATTTTACTTAAAGATTTCAACATCTGATAGCGGTAATTCAGTTGTGACAAACTTTTTCTGTAGTAATGTGTAGTTTCTGTGTAGTAGTATTTAAGTTTTTTTTTTTAATAAATATTCTTAGTTATCCCAGAGTTGCATTCCGAATCTGAAAAAGAATACCAGAGCTTTTGTGCAAAGTGTTTTTATCAGCTTGGGAATGTAACGAGGGATTGAGAACATTTATTAATACTTAAACTATGCTCAAGTTGTATTTGAAACGAAATATACCATCTCCTAAGTCGTTTTGATTCCCCCCCAAATATCCATCATATTGTAGAAAATGCCTGACTCGCCGTTTAAAGCTGCCGATTGTAGTTGGGTGAACATTAGCAGTTACGGCGTGTCAATCAAAGTAAATAAGGCCACTAAATATTAATTAAGTGGTTCTCGGAAGCGCATGCATGGGTTTTTCTTAACGCATGAAACTTTTTTTTATGAATGACATTGTCTAAAAAAAAAAGTACCATCACTAATAGCACTTTGACCAAACATTACCTGGAGCCGATGACCAGATGAGCTCTTTGCTCCATTCACATGAAACTAATCTAAAGATTGTTCAGAGGCATGTCACCACTAAAAACTTGGATCTAAAAAATAACTTTTTATCAAATGTGCAACTTTTGCACGCTGATCCTGTCATTAAAACATAGATATATTGTACTTGGCGACAAAATGTAAGTTGCTGGTTTCATTTTCTTTGGTAAAAAAAAGTCATAGCCCGCATCTGAACGATCGCGAATAAAATGTAACCCCCCCGCGCTCGCATCAATTCTTTTTAGTACTGCTCCCGAGAACCAATTAATTAATTTTTAGCGGCCTAACGTTTATTTTTAATGAAAATATTGTTTCTTAGATTTGAAATAGAATATGATCTGTAACATTGCTATGTGTTACAACATTTATTTTAATTTATTTACATTTATTTATTTATTCACACTATTTACGGTTAAGTATACCACATTATTACTGCGGCAAATAAGCGTTCCTCTAGTGGTGATTGGAAAGTGTATGTTTATATGAATATATGAACGTGTTAAATGCTGCCTATGGACGTTTCCTTTCGGATGTGTCAGTATGGCTCAGAGGTAGGACCTCGGCCTTTGATTTCGAAGTTCATGGATTCGATTCCCTGCTCTGGTAGTGTGACATATAAGCCCAAAAGGCAACGTTAAAAGGTTTGCATCTGTATTTATTTGACTCTTGTTGAGCCGTCAGCTTTCATCATATTTAATGTGATAAAATATCCGGTGCTTGTTTTGCCCGTGTTAAGGAGGCTTAATTGACTGGCGGCTGTCATTGACCGTTTAACCGTTAATTGCCGTTACGAAATTATGAAAGTGTATTCTCAGCATAAAAAAAAAAACACGTTGCAGTGTAAAAACCTAAAATGTGAGCAACACGCATATTGAACATGTAGCATTTTGTTTTGTGCCTTTTTTTATTGACGTGATTTATAGTAATTATTCAAGGGGTAGCTTGCTAATATTGTTAGGGCAAGCACATTAAATGGTGGGGCCTATCTTACATTTTTATCACTAGAATGTTTGTGATAATCAGTTTACGTGCGAAACAACATGTGCCTGACGTTAAGTAAACTTAACACTTTAAGGTTGTGGCCAAACGTTAGGATCTCGCCGGTTGAAAATGTTCAGAGTGAGTACAGACACCTGGTATTTTGTGGCAAGATTAAGATTAATAATTGTAAGTTGCAGTTAAGCAATTCTCTGGTTCGAGGCGTGATTAATAAGGTAATTGAGCTGTCAATATCCAACCTACCTTCAAAATCCCAAGTGCCCGTTTTTTCGTAGTGCCGCAGGTATTTTGTGCTGTCGTTAATCGTGTTATGGCAGGTTTAGGGCTCATAAACACAACGTTGTCTTATTTTTATCCACCATACACTTTGATCCCTCAGTATCGTTTGGTGCATGAGCGTTTTCGATGGTTTTACAGCTGCTTGTCGGGAGTTGCCTGTCAGTGTTGGATTAATGATTATCAAAGGTTAATACGTGTCACCCATCTTGAACCCTTTGTTAATATGGGAGATTGGTGGCAGAACTCTGCCCGTTTGTCGGAAGAAGGTGATTTGGTCCGTGACTAGGGGACCCTAGCAAATGCAAGTCACTGCTGTCTAGGGAACTGTGAGAGACTACCAGCCTCCTTCAGCAGCTGTTGTGATCAGAAGTTTTCCGATTTGATCCGCGGGCTCCGATTCCATTAGTGTACGCAAAGTAGCTCAAATTTAGCCCCTGCCTGGAAGTAATTACTATAGAAATTAATTTTGGCACAGGTGTTCATGAATACCTGGTTATTCCAGATGTATAGACATCCTCCTCCCTGGTGAATAGCCGCTATCTTGAAAAATGTGCTCCAAATATTACAACTAGACCTATAAGTCTTCAATAGCACAACATACAGACAAACATCCGGTATTTATGTTGTAGAGAATTAAATACCTAAAAAATTCGATAAAAACAAAATTTGCCGTAAAATCCCAAAAAAAACCAGCTACAGTCATTTTAATAGCAAGGAAAAAGTCATCTTGGTATACGGCGGCCAGATTGCTTGTAAATGACCTTCTATCCCCTAAACAGTAAGGATTACTAAAAAACATCCAATACAAGTATTGTGGAAGTTTACGATAGTGACCAAGTTTGAAAAGGATAATGTTTAAAATGGTTTAGCTTAGATACAGATCGTCCTAAGCCCGCTTAAAGTTGAAATTAGCAGTGAACGCTTAGATCTAGATTTTAGATTTCAAAGTGCACATGCGAGCTCTCTAATATACTGAAATGGATATGCTTAGGATATTCCGAAAAGTGGTGATCTATTCTTTTTACCAATCTTAACTAAAAATGGTTTATCTTCAAGATAAGGAACGTCCCACGCCCATTTCAAGGTGAAGTGGTAATGGAGTAGCGTCAAGGTGAAGTGGTGATGTTCTATTTCAAAGTGCTCTGTACTAGACAGAAATGAACATGCTTAGGATACTCTGAAAGAGGGGACTCTTATTCTTTCCATTACTCCTAACCAAAATTGTTTAGATTACCTGTCCTACGCCTGTTTAAAGGAATTATAATGGCATAGATGCTATTTTCTATTTCAAAATGCTCTTGTGATCCTCGTATTTGCATTTGTATCCAAGTTAAGCAGTTATGATAGGATTGATGGAAAAAATTGATCCTCATCTTTCAGATATTTTAAGCGTGTCCATTTTGGTCTATTAGAAGAGAGTTTGCAAGAGGCCTTTAAAATTGAACACCACCATACGCTTTCGTCGCCGCCTGATTAGGCTTACCACTTCATATTTAAATGAGCCCTATCAAATTTAAACAATTTTGGTTAGGGTTGAAGGAAAGTATAGATCACTTCCTTTCTTACTATCCTGAGCATGTTCATTTCGGGTTATTACAGAGCTCGCAAAAGGCATTTGAAATCACCTCATGCTGTGCCACTATATCATTACCACATCACCTTTAAAACGGGCGTAGTGCAGTTCCTGCCTAAGCTAAACCATTTTGGTTAAGATTGATAGAAAGGTTCACCACCTTTCAGAACATCCTAAGCTTGTCCATTTCGGTCTATTAGAACGCTCACAAGATCACTTTGAAATCGTAAATTACAACACGGCTTTCGCCGCTACACTAGTACAACTAAAGCTTTAAACAAGCGTAGGACGGTCCATATCTAAGCTAAACCATTTTAAATATTGTCCTTATCAAACATGCTCACTATGATAAACTTCACAATACTTGTATTGGAAGTTTTTTTTTTGTAGGGTAGTGTTTAGGAGATAACGATCAATTGCAGGCAATCTGGCCACAGTATTCCAAGATGATGACTTTTCCTTGCTATTAAAACGTCCGCAGCTGTTTTATTTTTGGTTTTGTGGAAAATGTTGTTCCCATCGAATTTCCTAGGTATTCAATTCTCTACAACATTTATAATGGATGCATTTCTGAATTATGACTGGCCAACAATTATGCACCACCAAAAGAGATCCGTTTCTTCTAAACTACCAAATTTTCGATAATTTTTACTATCTTCATCAGGAATTTTATTCCACAGTAGTAGTGTCATAGTGGCTTTAAGAGTCATTCATCCTGGCCGCTGCTGTAGTCGTTCTCACTCATTGAGTTTGACTCGTCAAGTGTTGCTGTTGGAAGAAATATTTTCTACTGTGCATTTAGCTTGTCATTCAGTTCAGGTGTTAGTTTATTTGCTTACGTGCTGGGTCTTGGGTTTGTAAAAGTTCTATCATATCAAAAACCAAAACTGGTAAAAGGGGCCTCCAAGTTCCGAATGGTTCGGCCCTTCAAAGGAGTGATATCAACACACCAAAACATTTGCCAAGTTAATCGCACCGCTTAATAGTTCGAAGGTTAAAGAAAACTAGAATATTGCTACTTTCGGTAGCATTGTTCAAGTTTTCATTTAACGTCCGAAGTATTATTCGGTGCGATTAAGTTGGCGAATGTTTTGGTGTGTTGATATCACTTCTTTGAAATCACTCCTTTTATAAAAATTGTGTTTTGGCTATACTCCACTACTGTGCATATGTGTACTATAAAGTGCCACGTTAACAAGAAATTGGTTTTCAACAGTTTGCTACTACCGTTTGCCTATAGGCCGAACCATTCTCAACTTAGTCACCTCTTTATGGGTTTTTGGTTTGGTTTTAATTTTGTTGTAATTTGTATTACAATATTTAGTTAGTTTTGGTGTGTTGAGATCACTCCTTTGAAGGGCCGAACCACTCTCAATTTAGTGGCCTCTTTACCAGTATTTGGCTTTGTTTATTTTGCTTTGTTTTTACAGTTGGTTTATTTTTCGTGAATTGGACGTGAATACAATTTCTTTGCAACGTTGTTTAGATCTATCGTGATGCACTAATGTGTGTCTAGGCACGTACGTCAGTATGCAAGTTCTCATTGTCCGAACTTTGGCCGTCCAATGAGAGACGATGCCGACAATACTAACAATGGTTATAACAATATGTTCGTACTTACGCGCCCTCCCACGCCATCCCTGTTACGCCCCCAGGCTCCAAACCATAAAAGGTATGCAGTTCGTATTGTACTCCACCAATTCGTCCAATTTCATAGCTGGAAGCCTCCCCGTTATCTCGGTAACGATGAATAATCACCTATGGGATTTAACATGGGGATGAGCGAATTAGTAGCTAGCTAGTTAACACATTTACAACGTTATTGAGGGTCAGATTTTGCATTGAAAGCAGTTTAGCTGGCATTCCTACAAGAGTTAATTTTTGTCAGGTGGGTCATTGCTCTCAATTTCAACGCAATTTAAGCTTTTGTACCGCATTATTATTTTTCCCCAAGTGCCTGAAATGTTCCCAAGTATGCTTCAAGATATAAGACACTGACGCTATGGCGCCGCGCTACAATGGTTTACAACCTCAAAAATTGAACTGATGTGATGTTTGTTGTGATGATTGTTGCCTAACTTGGCGCGACACACTAGTGTGTGTCTAGATAGTCCCACAATTCAACATTGCCAAGATGAAGCTGTGGGACTTAACATTCAAGACCCAGCTTACAAACAAATAACAAAAATGTCGCACCTGAACTGAATGACAAGCTAAAGGCGCAGTGGAAAAGATTTCTTCCTACAGCAGCACTTGACGTCAAACGTAACGAGTGAGAAAGACTACAGCAGCGGCCAGAATGAATAACTCGTACATGGTTCACTTGTGATACTAGTAGTGTGGAATAGGGATGCACCGAATACAAAATTTACCTAATATACAACCAAATACTTAACTTGCCGAATACCGAATATATAACCGAATACTCAATTGCCGAATACCGAATATACAGCCGGATAGTTAAAGCTGCCGAATACGGAATATTCGGCATCAATCAATTTACATATTCGGACCTAATTATTTGGTCCTGTGCTAATAATGGCCGAATGCTCTGCCGAATACCTGTAATTTAAACATATTTTATTATTTTATGTATCATTTTTTCTTCTTTTAGAAATGTCAGAAGACAATTCCTCGCAAACCAAAAACTAATTGCTTAACTAAACTACATTAACACAATTGTGTAAATATATACTAAATAAATATTCGGCCGAATATGACTGTTTGGCCAAAATCAGTATTCGGCCGAATGCCGAATACTTGAATTTTTGGCCGAATACCGAATAATTACCGAATATTCGGTGCATCCCTAGTGTGGAATGAAATTCAAATGGAAGCGATCGTTAGTATGTGTGAAGACGGTTTTGTGCGTGCATTTGTCTCGTAGCTCATGCCTGATGAAGATAGTAATTTAAACTATCAAAAAGTTGCTAGAAGAAACTGGAACTCATTTGGTGGTGTGTAATTGTTGATGAGTCACTATGATAAGCAGCCAAAGTATCAAAACTGGAGCGTCAGTCGAAGTTTCAACTGGAACATCGGTATTTAGTTTTTCTGAATGTTTTACATTTAGGAGTTAGTTGTTGTAATGATGTTTGGTGGCCATTATCCACGATGGCAGCTATTTCCCTTGGAGAATTTTTCTATACTCCAGGAATTTAATTACCCAGGCATATACATGAACGTTCATGCCAAAATTCATTGCTATAATAATTACTTCGGATCTAATGCTAATTTTAAACTACTTAGCCTACTACGTAAGACTTTTTCTAAGGTTCAAAATTGAACTGGTTCGTAGATTGCTTCTAATCGCGTAAGTCTCCAAGAAATTTATTAAAAGAAAAATTCTGAATTTTTTTTATGGTAAATTGTTAAGTTCAGGCATATTTACCCGAATTGAGCATTATTTTCCACCCGTTTCTGCCTCTCTTTCTTCCCCCCCTCCCCCCGGGCTTTTTTTTTTAAGGAGGTGTTTGTAGTAGTATTGGTTTTTTTTCTTTCAAGAACTAGCCAATGGTGGTACTAAGACTGCAGGCCAATAATTTTTAAAAGTTATTTACCAAATAAAGGCGTCCTAGTTATAATTTTTATGAGCATGTTGTCCAATTTTTTTTCCTTTTTTCATTCTTCGAAGTACAGCATGCAGAACTAAGTATTTGATATTTTCAAGGAATTTTCAGATATTTTTAACCTTTGTTGCTAAAAAAAAAACTCATTAAATTATTTTGTAGCCTAGCTGACACTTGTCCCCAGTGGCTTATTACCCACGAGGCAGTTGAGGCAGTTGCCTCAGGGCCCAAAACGGGTGCCCCCAACAATGCAATTCTCATTATGCAAAATCATTTTTTTGTACTTTTTACTATTGACAACTGTTCCACTGTTGCTTTGAAACAATTTTAATGTTAAAAGGATGTGTTTTTATTTTGCACTCAGTATAGTTTATCGCTCTTCCTGGCATCCCAGGAGGAAGCTGCACAGTATTGCATCCACAGTTTCTCATTTATCGCATTCACAAAATCTTGCTTTGGGCCAATATCAGGGTGACTTAGCCCCATATCAGGGTGAGGGGACCTCGTATTAGGATAAGGAGTTCCGTATCAGGGTAATGGTGATGGGGCCCCATATCAGGACCTTTTATGATGATGAGGGGCCCTGGTATCAGGGTAAGGGATGAGGGGTCCATGTTAGGGGGCCATTTTCAAAGGTCTGCCTCAGGGCCACAACATGGGTTAATAAGCCCCTGCTGGTCCCTGAGAGTCAAATATTTGTTAGCTCCAAGAGCTGAAACTCTTTGTCAAGAAGTAAGGTTTGGTTATTCCATACAGAACTGATTACGTTATATTTGTTTGGTCAGCCATACAGTATATGTATAAAATAGTGCCCAGTAATCCAATAAACGATAATAAAAAAAAATTCATTCCACCGGCACCGTATATTTTAAGTAAAAAAGCTAGAAAAACAACTAACCTCTCGTTACGCTTCTTATAATAATCTACGTAAAACTGATCTTTGTAATACTGCAACAATTTGTTCGTATTAGTCCCTTTTACTTTGTCTATTTCTCCACCTTTTTCGGATTTCTTCCCCATCAGCCAAAAAGACACCAATCCCAAATAACTTGTTAAGGGGGGGTCGACTGATATTATAATGTATTTTGTTCCCATTAGTATTTATGTATATATTTTTTATTGTTAAAACCATAGTTAGTGTCAAGGGATGAATCGAATTCACCTATACAGAAGTGCCGCGTTAACACTTGACAAAGTGCACTTTAACAACACTGGAATTGGGAGTGTCAAGACGATTCCACTGTCGTTACGATGTTGAAAACAAACACTTGACAATTGTTTGAACTTAATCTTGAGGCAAGTTTTGCGGCATGAACTGAAAAGTCTAAATCTTGGTTAGAAGGTTTGGTCTTTTAGAGCAGTTGACGATGGTTTACGACTGTTCTGTCTAGTTAAGGGTGCTCCAGAGTTAAAAAACACGTTATATTCGACTTGTTTTTCTTCTTTAACCATTGAACTTTATGAGCAAGACCCAAATGCAGAGTGATATTGATAATGGAGCTGCAGGAAAAAAATTGGCAATTTTGAGTATGTTCTTTGTAGGGACACTCTAATTAGGCCTAAGATTGCATTTTTTTTCTTTCGTTGTGGTAAATGTCCAACATTTTGCGTTTCCAACAGGCAACCATTACTGTCACCGAATAATTTTGTTTTATGGGCACAAACTGTTGAAAGTTACAGTATACTAAATCAATAAGAATGATATTATTTTATAGTAATAATAAATTATACTTAGCATCCAGCCTCCCCAGAAGACGAAGGACTGACTAGAAAACATAACGTCACAATTCCAGAAAGTCATTTCTAGCTAGTATATTTTGCCGCCAAGAGTGTTAAACTTAATGTTTCTCAGAACAGCATCGTAATGTCTTCATGGGCCTAGGCCTGAATTTATCTGTCAAGTGCCTTCTGTGCTAAGCAGTCTCACCTTGGTTATCAGAAACGTACTTAAAGCTTTTATCTCTAGTAAAAAAAAAAAAAATATGTCTGATTGCTAGTAAACATCAAAACTGATAGGGAACTGATGTTTCATTAGTAACCTGTATGGCGATCAAGGGTGTAATCTTTCACAGAAAAGAATTTTAAATAAGGGGGGAGGGGGCGGAGGAGGAGGTTGTTTTCAAGGTATTTTTTTGGGCAACATTTAACTTGAAATTGTCAGGGACTTTGTTTCGCACGACTTCTGTGTGTTAGGCTACTTGAGTTCACGAATTTAATGTATGCCTATTGTAGGGATCAAGTTAAAACTAGGTTAGGGATGCACCGAATACAAAATTTGCCGAATACCAAATATAAAACCGAATACTTACCTTGTCGAATACCGAATATATATAACCGAATACTCAACTTACTGAATACCGAATAGTTAAACTGCAGAATACCAAACACTCTGCACCAAACAATTTACATATTCGGCCGAATACTTGACCGAATACCTGTAATTTAAACATATTTGATCATTTTTTCTTTCTTTTAGAAATGAACAATCCTCACAAACCAAAAAGTAAATGCTTAGCTAAACGTTCTTACATTCACACAATTACATAAATTTATACTAAAAAATATTCGGCCGAATATCGAATATCACTATTCGGCTAAAATCAGTATTTGGTCGAATACCGAATAGCACTATTCGGCCAAAATCAGTATTCGGCCGAATACCGAATATTTGTATTTTTGGCCGAATACCGAATAATTACCGAATATTCGGTGCATCCCTAAACTAGGTGAAGTAAATATCAAGTTCTGCAGTCGACAATTGCTTGGTCAAGTGATAGTCGCTGTAAAATTAATAATTATAAGTACATATGTCTTAATATTTGTTGTTCGTTGATGACGAAATAACATTTGGTAATTTGTTGACTTGTACTAAATAATATTTTAAACCCCAAATAAATTCAGAACTTGTGCTCCATTATGGCTTTTTAGTTATTGCACGTTGATCTGATTAAATTTCCCTGAAGGTAATTTTTCCAAGGGTCGGTCAAAATTTCTCCTCAACACGATACAACACAAAACACGATGAAGCGGCTTACAAGCGACGACATTTGTTCAGTTAACATTAAGCCCTGTAGTAGGCAGACCAAAGTTTATGTATGTACTTTTGCTTCCGCTGACAAATAAACGTGCATGCTACTGTAAATTCTTGGTGGGTAGCGTGGTCATGTAAGATTTGAAGCCCTATTATGAATTGTACGCGTGTGTTTCTACCAGGTTTTCCCAAAGTAAAGCTTCTTTGCCGAACATAATTTTTTTTTGGGGGGGGGGAGTGAAAGTGGCTTGAACATTTTGTTTTTGATCAAATGTGACATTGCTGTTTGGTACCAGATAATTGTACAAAATTAAGCTTGGGTAATTTTTGCTTTCTTCGTTACAAAGTGTAAAATGGTAAGGCACAATTGTTTTCCATTGTTCATTTTGTATTTAATGTGATTTTTAAAAGGCCAAAAGTTGTAATGTTTTACATAAGCATTGCATTTACCTTTAAAAAATATAAGTGCACAAGTAGGTTATTATTTTCTGCAACCCGTTGTTTTAACGCCTGGGGTTGAGGGGAGGAGGGGTCATTGAATTTGTAGGCCCTTGCAGTGGGGGAGGGGGGGGTGGGAGTCATTAATTATTCAGGCCCTCACAGTGTTGGAGGGGGGGAGCAGGGGAGTATAATTATGTTAAACACCAGGAGTGTCTCCAACAACAACAAAAATGTCCAAAATGGACGAAAAAAAACAAAATGGCATCTAAAAGGGCCTCATTTTCAAGGGGAAAAAGCTGCCCATCCCCTTCGTAAGATTTACAATGTTTTGAAATAGTAAGAGATAGGTGTGAAAAGCATTGCGTCCAGGCTACTTGACCATCTTCCTGTTTCAGGTGCTGACTACATCAGAGTTGTGTACGCACAAGCGAACTGTGTGTTCATCTTCTCTTACTGTACGAATCTCAATGTTGAACGGGTTTAAATTAGAACACACATTTTAATAATGTTTTCTATCACATTTTAAAATCAACCTTGTGCTTTCGTCAAAAGCGAGAGCGGACTGCCACTTAACCTGGGACAGGAGGTGGTGGTTATTTTGGGACTGGAGGGGGAGAGGGTAACCACATTTTTATTCCCCCCCCCCCCTTCTAAGCTATAAATAATTATTGGTCCCTTTGTCGTTTTTGTATTTTAAAATTGTAAACCTGAATTTGTAATTAAAGCTTTCACCATTTCAGCAAATAGAATTTGAACAGAGTAGCCAAAGCTTGCTTTGTTTGCGAGCTATTTTATAAACAATTTGGTGCCTTTTTTCGGGTTCGAGAATATTACGTAACCTTGTAACCTGGTTACTGAGGAAAGAGAAAAAATTGAGGAAATCGTGTAGGTGAGAGAAAGTCAAGAAGCCCTAAAGACAGATTATATAATAATACAAAAAAGATCCCCAAGAACTTCTCAATTTTTATAAAGTTTACAAGGTTTTAGATCGTTAGTGTTCTGAAATTTGAGGAAATTGGACGAAAATTTGAGGAAATAAAGGGCAGGTTACAAGTGATGGAGAAAGGAATCACGCCGCCGACATTAACCAATAGGTGGCCGTCATTACCTGGCTAACGTGTTATTAGTATTTTATTGCATATTAGCAGCTACTTCAAGAATCTTACCGTATAGGTCCTCTTGTCTTATGGGCCTTTGTCAGGGTAGTGTGAAAGACTCCCAGGATTTTTGAACAGCTATGTGGTTTATTCTGGAAACTCTCATTCCTTACGTTGCCCGTAGGTTTCTTGGTTCGAATCTACGGGTTTCCCCTCTCCTTAGTATATTTGTTTCTTTTGCTAAAATGAGTCTAGGATGGTTCAAAATGGGAGTATTCTCGTCGCAATACGAACTTTATTAGTTTGCCTTAGACGATTTGAGGCTTGAAGAAATTAATTTCGGTTTCAAAAAAAAATTAAAAGCTTAAGATTTTCATGTTACGTAGATTGATTATGGGGTTTGTATCTTTTGAGTCCTATTTTTTTTTCTTTAATTATTTTGCCTCTGTTGAGCTGTTTTGCGTGGGTGTATTTATTTTTGTTTTTTGTTTTTTAATTCCGGGCAGGCCTACTAATTTTTGTTTTCAGATTTGTTTTTTAATTTGTTTTTTATTGTGATTGTGTTATTGATAACCTTTGGTTATAATTTTTTATTCTATTGTTCAGATTGCAATTATTAATATTTTAGTTTTACTTTTTTTTAAAATATAATTTCTTTTTTATTTTCACTTCGTTACCGTAAGCTCTGCTGAGTTTTTATTTTTTTATTTTTAATCTTTAAAAAAATAAAAATAAAACACCGGTAATGTTAGCAGGTAGGCTAATAAAACACAACACGGACTTTGAATCGTATGTAATCCATTCGCAATCGAGGAACCTATTGTAAAGTCAATAAATATTTGGTTTGAGGCTATGGGTTTGATCGTTGCTACTCGTCATCATCGCACGTGCGTTTCTTTTCTCTCCACCGTTTTCCCCTACAGTTGAGCAGTGGTTTGTGCCTGGCCAACTCTCACTCCGTACCGCCTGCCAGCCTGCTTCTATGGCTTTTCACTGTCATGGCTGAGCCTGTGTGGTTGTTAACGAGATTTCAGTGGTTGTGTTGTTTGTCGGACACATCAGTGATTAATGCTGAGTTTGCTGCTGTTTTAAGTTCCATCAGTAGGAAGGCGATGAACACTCGGTTCTAGTATCGCCTGTTTTACGTCCTGGGTGTTGCGAGTTTTAAAAACCACCAAGTTGGATCTTTACCCTACCCGAGCGGCGTGGAGCAACCCTCTGCTGCGGTGGTGCGTTTTCAATCAACCACGTTGTGTAGGCGTAGTAGGGGTAAATCACACAGCGTGGGGCAGCAAGTTTTTGGGGTAGTGAAGTGCGGCCCATTTCGTGTTTTTTTTTTTAAATTTGTGCAGATATGTGAATGCCGGTTCAACCGAGACAATGGTTTTTTGAGGTAGCGCGATAGTGAGTGCTTTTTTACACGACCTTGACCTGATAACATCCTGATTTTTTTTCCGCTGTCCTTTTTTTTTTTTTTTAATTTTTTTTCTTTAATTCGTCGCATTTGTGTTTGATGTGAAGTGCGTTCAGTGCAACGTGCTCGAACTCCCTAGATTGTGATTTCGCCGCTTGTTATGTGTGTACACATCGTTTTTACGTAACCTTGCTTGCTGCGGGCTCTCTCCTCTGTAATACTGCACAACCTAGCAACAGGGACACACACACATACACACATAAACTGCATGAACTTGGGCGTTCCAAGTAGGAGCAATGATCTCTACTGCTGCAGTCGTTGCAGTAGATTGCCACGAAACCTGTGTTGTTGTGTTTTTCCTTGATTACTGACTAACTGAAAACAAGAAGGAAAAAAAAAATATGTTACCTGCAGTGGGAGGGACCTAGATGTTCCCTCCTAGTTCGCTGGAAAAAGAAAAAACTAACTGTACAACCGCCCGAGGGCGAGGTGTTGTGCTGACTCACGCCACCAAAATGCCTTTATTTCATTGGGGGAATCCCTTCTCGAAGCACTTCAAAGCGCCCTTCAAGAAACCTCGCAGTCAATCATTGGGCACCACTGCCCTAGAACAGCAGCTTAGTCCTCAACAGATCAAGGAGGGGGTACGTTTTGTTTAGTGGTGGTAGCCTAGTGTAGTTCGATGTAGATTTTTTTTTAAGCTGCAGCACGGAAGGGTGTTGCGAAACATCCCCGTGTTTACGAGATTTTTATTGTGGGGAAGAAGGAGCAAAAGAAATCAAAATTCAAAATGGGGTTCGAGAAAATCTGTTAAAAGGGGTTGGGGGGGGGGGGGGCGAAACCACGCATTTACAGGAATTTTAATGCCTGTACAACATTAAAAAAAAACCTATTTTAAGAAATGCAGTAATGATAAAAAAAATCTTTGCAAAATAATGGAATGACCCACACGCATGGGAGAAAATCATGCCTCAATATTTTAAAGACTTTCGAGCATCAGTCTTCTGCAGAACTCTGAAGTTTAAAACAGGATGACAAGATGAGGTCTGCCGCAATAATCATTAAGTCATCAACCCTCTCGAATGTCAATCTAGTAGCAGTCGCCACTTGGCCAGTAGATCTTAGAAAGTACTCTCCATGTTGCAATTTCTACATGCCCCATACTAAATACGTTTTGCATGATGCATGGTTTCTCTTATTTATGCATTAACAAAATTGTGTAATTTTTTCCAACTCCAGTATTAATGCAGAAGAAGCTGGTATATAGCCCTTATAAATCTGAGCCTTAAATGTAAAGCATTCGTCTCTTAACTTATGTGGTTTCAGAGATATCCCTCTCTGAGTGGCATTCTCAGTAGCTAGTTGCCGTTTTGGTGAGTAAGGCTAAATTTCAAGTCGCCAACTCTTCACTTCCATTCGCCAAATGGCCAGTGGTGACGCATTGGAGAGGGTTGTAACCGCAAGGCCTGCTTGTTTGCAAACTCAGGTGTTATAATCTGGCAAATTTGTCAGTTTGTATTGCCTAGCATTGGTTAACTTTTGTTCCACTGTGGGTGTCAGAATAGCCTAACCCACCATTTTTAAATTTATTTAGGACAAACTAAATTTCAATTGTATATTTGACCACCCTAGTGGATTAGATCCACCCAAAACCAAAACCTGTATAAGAGAAGCGCCAAGTTTCCAAAAAGTGTCGGCGTTTGAAGGTAGTGATATCATTCAACCAGGGAAAGGCTGCCAAGTTAATCGCACCAAATAATTCTTTGGACGTTAAATGAAAACCAGAAAACTTCAAGTTTTCATTTAACGTGCAAAGTATTACTCCGTGTGATTAATTTGGCTAATAGGATTACCGTAACCTTGGCTGCCTTTCCCTGGTTGAATCGTATCGCTACTTTCAAAGGCCGACCCTTTTTGGAAACTTAGCGGCTTCTCTTATACCAGTTTGATTTTGGGTGGATATCACAACTTTTATAGGACTACGAACATACCAAAGGTCACATCATCTTATCTTCATCTTTACCTTTTTTCGTGAGGA
>JAHWFP010159858.1:8957-33413 GCA_023313725.1 Lithobius niger | reverse complement strand
TTTCACACTTTGTTTCCCATTTCCCTACTTTCTTTTCTATTTTCCTACTTTGTTCCCTGTTTTCCTATTTTGTTTCCGATTTTCCTACTTTGTTTCCCATTTTCCTACTTTGTTTCTGATTTTCCTACTTTTGCATCACATTTTCCTACTTGTTTACCATTTTCCTATTTTGGTTCCCATTTTCCTGATTTGTTTCTTATTTTTTTCTTTTGTTTCTCATTTTTCTACTTTTATATCCCATTTTCCTACTTTTTTCCTATTTTCCTATTTTGTTTCGTATTTTGCTTCCTATTTTCCTGCTTTGTTTCCCATTTTTTTTACTTTGTTGCCCATTTTCCGGCATTGATTCAGATTTTCCTATTTTGTTTCCTATTTTCTTGCATTGTTTTCTATTTTCGGACTAGTGGCCTCCTGTGTTTTTTTTTCAAGTCATCTTAGCCTCGTTCAAGTTCATAGTTTCCAGTCGCTGAAAAAATTGAGACAGGACAAACAGTTTTTTTTTTCTTCTTCTTATCCTTCAAGAATTTATAATCAGCAAACTTTGCCTCGACGAAAATTTTAGTAAAAATTTAGTTCATTACGTTAGTCTCATTTATATTTCAAGCAGGTAACTGGCTGAGCAATTGTTACTGTACACTAAAAATTAGGAGTGGTTAACGGGATGACCAGGAGTGGTTAACGCTCGTTAAACCCTTTGAAACCCTTTGAAAATTAGGGGATTGTTTAGTTCTACCCTTATTAAAAATAAAAAATGTAGTTCTAAAAATTGCTTATTTGTAGTTATTTCCCACCCCCCAAAAAACATTTTTTTTAGAAATTCATTATTTCTTACTTTTTTCTCCACGAAATTTCCTGGCTATAGGGTCGACATTTTATTTGTATCGTATTGTTACAAACTGGAAAGGTCGATCGAGTCACATGGAGTTTTTCAAACGCCAGTTGATGTCGAATCATGACTCAAGTGGTGTTCTTTGCTCCTTGTGCTTAAGGGCAAAAAGGTGATTTAGGCCTACACTAGATTATTAAAAACATAGGCCTAAAAAGGCCTACTTTAATTAACAATTATGCAGCCGAAACGGCTGAGAAGACTACACCAACGAATTTGTCCATCCGTCGCCTTTTTCGGTGGTAGTCCAGTGGACTTTAAAAAAACAAGGCAAATTCAAACATCGTTGCTTCCTTATAGCTAATAGACTATCTCGACGTAACTTAAGTCCAATAATAACATGATCGTCGCATTTGACCACTACAGGAAGACACACAACGGTAAAAAAAAAGGATTTCGTTAACGACACACATTAGCTTCATTTAAAATAGTCTCGATGCCGTGTTGCACGGCTGAATAGGCCTACCTACTCTCGAATCAAATTCTCCGTTAGCTGCTACTTACGAAATTAAAACGGCAGGGTTAGGCCAAGTCACCGCACCGTGTTGCATAAATGAATAAGCGTACTCTCGAACCTAAGTCTGAACGCAAGCTTTGTGTGGGGGTGGACCCCGAGCAAGGCGAGCAAGTACAGCTCAGTGGTCAGCATCCCTGATCAGAACCCCAAGTGAATGCCGGTTCAGATCCCGTGATCGACCTCAGTAACACATCAGAATTGAAAAAAAACTCATCCCGATGTCATAGGCAGTAAAGGATTAAGAGTTTAAAAAGGGCGATTTAGTTTAAAAAAATTTTTTAATTGCTTTATGTTGTGGTTATTGACATACTTTTGTAACACTGGTCCCTCTACGCGTGAGTTACTGTGATAATTTTGTTCTTCCGAGGCTGTAAGAGCCGACGAAGCAAATATCACAACAAATATCAGAATATCACAATATATATCAAGCAAATATCACAATAAATATCATAATAAATCACACATAGAGGGACCATTCTTGCAAAAGTATGCCAATAACTAATTTATCACCATACTTTAAATGCTGTTTTCCTTTTGTGGTTGAATTCGAGTTGTTTCATGTCATTTTGATCGTCCATTGTTTTTCTCCCTGACGTTCAGCAATCATTGGCTGCTACAATGCTATTATACATAATGTTGATTGTTATAAATGTACCAATAAGTTAGTTATGCTCAGCTTATGTGCGAATAAATAAATAAATAAATAAGTTAGCTATGATATGATATGATCTGTATTAGAGAGCCTGGGCCCGAAGCCATGCCCCTCCGACTCTGTCAGTTAGTTATTCTGGCACGTATAACAAAAGGATAACAATACGAACGCTGACGGGATAGAATAGGAACTACAAAAGTTTACCAATAAGAGATTTATTCAAAAAAGGGTTTCAAAGGGTTTAACGAGCGTTAACCACTCCTGGTCATCTGCCCGAAGCCCTAAGATTTATTGGGTCACGTACAACAATGCTGTTTTACAATAATGTTGTCAACAATGCTGAATCCGGTTTTTGTTGAGTTTTATGATAATGAAAACGAAAAAAAGTATGGTGATAATTGGCTTTAAAGTGCTTCTGGTCGTTGGAAGGTTCTGGACTAAAGGGTTTTGTGGCGTGTAAGTAAAGTCTACTGCACGAAGGTTGTGCGCTCTGAAGTTGATTCTACGAGAGCTTCTTGCCAGACGAGGACCACGGCCGAAACCCGAACCGTAGCCGCCGATGTTATCTCTGGGACCAAACAAATCCCGCTTTATGGAGAAGATAGGGCGATACGAACCCGGGAACGAAGCGTCACTTTTCCTACGACCCGCCTTGGAAAGGAGGGGGGGGGGGGGGGGGGCGGTAAGTGGAAAAGGTTGAGAGGGAGCAAATTAAAATACCGCTGTCGCTCGCACCCATTCGATCTTTGGTTGGTCTATTTCGACTTCCGTATTTTAGGTTTCGGTGACGTTATTCACAAGATGGCGGGGGAGGGATACGACTGAACTGAGTAGTTGGTTCCAACCGTTTCTACAGTATTCCTCCCCATTGGGACTAGCAGGCAATGGTGCCCCCCTCCGAACAAAAAAAAATAAATAAATAGCTGTGCCATTTTTTTTCACTACGGTGAGGCAGTGTTACCACATGCGAAGAAAAATGTCTAAAAAATTTCGAGAATGAAAAGGTGATTCGTTGCATACTATGGCGCTGGCAGCGGCTCGTGCCTCCCCTGCAGTTGCTCCGCGCCTCCCAAGGGAGGCCCGCCTCACCTGTTGGGAAACGTGGGGTTAGCGTATACCCCGCAACACCGGTATACAGTTAAACGAGAAAAATAGCATCCACCAAACTGATTTCCCCGATTTTTAATGGAATTTGAAATTAGTGTTTCGAGAGATTCAGTGGTTTTGTAGATTTCAGCGTCTCAGGTGGGTTTCGTAAAACGTCGACAGAATTTTATTTGTTTAATTTTATTTTTAATGATGGTGCAAAGTACTTGTTTGTGTCAACAACAGACCGCATTACAAGTCAATTTCTAACATGATAGTATAATCACATTTATCGCAGCAATTTACACTAAGACTAATAATAACGTGTAGCTAATTATGAGAAAGAAAACAAAATTGAATACGTTAGCCTATGACTGCAATAAGAATTCCATTGGTAAAGATTTTAGTTTACTAAATCGAAAGGCCACACTATTTTTTTTTAATTCTTGTCTAACTTATTCGGAGTAAATGGTGTATACTGTAGCCTAGAATCGTTTTCCCACAGATTTCCAGCGATTTGACAACTTAATAGTTAATAGAATTTTCTCTAAGTTTACTTGTACAAAAACAAAATATTTCTCCCTCCTAAAAATGTTATATTTGAAAATGTGAATATTTTAACATAGCTTATCCTCCATGTTTGAAGTAAATGAAAGTTTGGCAACTAACTGGAAAGGGGTTCTGTCATAGCCCTTACTAGATCTACCAGTAAGACTTGTCTGCGAGACAACCAGGTCCTCTCAGCAGCTCTGGCCTATTCAGGACATTAACTCGGCCAGTACCACGATCAGAGGATTCTCGGTTTCATTCCCAGGTTTTCCTTTTCCCTTACAAGATTATTTTACCGTCCAAACATCAAGTTAGGTAAAATATTAAGCCAGATCACCTATATTAGAATTAGAGTGCTTTAGAATAAGAGGCAGAAGCAATATAATTCGCACTTACGCGAATCGGTGCGATAAAGGCATGATGTTACTAACACTCCCGCCCAAAATAAAACAAATTTTTTCTTTATTTTAAAAACTCGGGAATAAAAAATATAAAAATAAAACAAGCACGACGATTAACAATATGCGTCAAATATAAGGATAAAGGTTACTAAACAATATGGAAATACGATTAACGGGAAAAAAAAAAAACAGCTTCGTCGTTTAGACTAAAAAGAGCATTAGAGCTTGTATCTGCTTGGAACTCACAGCTGTGAAAGGGCATTAATAAAAATGGATTAGAGTTTACTCGAACGAAACGAACTATAATTTGAACTCTCAATTCCAGCAAACATGGACTGTGTTTACTCCCTGGTAATGTCAGAAAGTTAACGTAGTTTGTGTTTCAAATGTGCGTTTGTGTTTGTCGGTTTCTGCTTTAGTTCTATTGCGTATAAGTGATTATGTGTGTTTTAAAATTTTTCAATTTTGTCGGCGTTTTGTTTTTACGGCTCTTGTTTTGTGTTTGTCAGTTTTAAGTTTTATTTCTCGTGCATTATATATGTTTGTACTTTGTGCGTGTATTTTTAATGTGCGAAATATCCAACCTTTATTTGTTTGTAAGTGAGATGCGTGTGCTATGGAGGTTGGTATGTCACAATCCTTGTTCCCTGGATTGCAGTTCAAAATATACGTTCGTTTCAAATCGGTGAACTCTAATCCGTTTTTTATTTGCGTATCGTCACAGCTGTGAGTTCCATGGGGACACTAACTCTATACGACGAAGCCATTTTTTGTTTAGTTAATCATATCTCCATTTTGTTAGTAATCTTCAGCCTTGTAATACTGCGGTAATTGCGTCCGTCAAATGGGATTGATAATCGGACAAAAAACAGCGTTTTAGCTTAAACCATAAAACAATTGCAAGATAAAAAAATCTTTCTTAGGAGTCGGTTGAAAACTTGCTCGAGAACTGCGTAAAAACTTGGTTCTGTCACTTGACGCGGTCCCAGTCGAAGCCAGGGTGCCACTGAAGGCGAGAGGGACAATTTTGCTAGGTAATTTCGGCTGTGAATGAATTCCATGGGGATACGCGATCGACTTAAGCACGAGGCATCATAGAATACGGACTTAACCTGTGTGCGAGTCTTCTGGAATCATACGCAATGGACGAACGGGAAAAAAAATATCCCTTAAACCGATTACACGTTATGTAAAGCTAATAAGATAATAATATATCGAATTTAGGATTATGCAAATGCATCGTCTGGCGGGAGCGAAGTAATATAATACAGTTGTTAAAAGCTAATATCGATTAGTCTTTTGCGAAGCTCATGTTTAATACAGAGTAATCCAAGGATTACACATGCTTACTTTGAGATGAAAACATTCGGGACGATGTGGTTTTGTCTTGTTGTCTTTGCTGCATCAATATTCAAATTTGATACAGCATACAAATTTTGTAAACTAGACCCAACTTCGGATGTCTTTGCATGAAGACACACAAATTCGACGTAAAATCAGTGATAATCCATTACCAAATTCCGTCTTACCGAAGTTAAATATTCATAATTTTTCTCGAGGTCTACTCGTCCTTACTTTGCTGTAGGTCGTGGTGGCTAGGTGGTGAGAGCGACCAGCCAGGTTGCTTAAGTAAGCGATGGGAGCGGGTCAGGTACTGGAAAAGGGACCCTGACGTAGTGCCAGCAACCTACTGCCTGTAGTAGTGTGAGAGACTATCCAGTTGGTTCAGCGGTCATGGTATCCAATTCTTGTCTATGGTGGGTATAATCTTTCCTCACGTTTATAGAGAGGTTCTTATATAAACAGCCTGTGAGGGTTTGGTAAGTATTCGATTTAAGGTGGGTCAGATGACTTAAAATTTCCTTTTTATTTTTAAAAGGGGGGATAAAAAAATCTTAAAATGGTGTAGTCTGAACGCTAAAAAAAAACAAAAAACTATGTCAACACTATAAGTTAGTCTAGTCAAGCAGAGTCACTGCCAGGTATTGAAAGGTGTTGAAATTAGTGTTTGGCGGCGGGGCGTGGGGGAGGGGGTGGGCAGAAAGAAAAAAAATTCAATTTCAAGAGGTCTATACGGAAAACAAAATAGTGCAGATACGTAATTTTATGTCTCATTTTTCCAAACCATTTCTTCGGTTTGGATTTTGATTGGGTTAAGTTGTTCAGCCTACTTGTACTACCAAATGCCAAATAACAAAATCAACATCAAAGAAATTACCAATCAGCACACGGTTCAGAAACATCTGTTTGGGTGGTTGATTAACCTGGACAGAAATTGTCTAGAAAGCATGTTTAGCATTGTGTGCTGACCGTGCCGTTACCTTTCTTAACGTTTTGCGTTTAACGTTTTGCAGCTTTGTTGTGTCTTTTTTTTTAATTTTTTTTATTTTTTATTTAGTACTAGGGCATACCCCGTATATTGCCGGTTTTATATATCATTTGTTGTGATCATTTGTTGTGATTGCATGAAAACACTAACACCTAGGGCAGCCCTCGTATATTGCCGGTTTTAAAGAGCATGGTTGTGATTTCCCTTTTCCATGAAAATATTGTGATTTCCCGTTATCAGTCGCCCAGACTTTCAACCCTGTATCTAACTAAATGTAATGAAAGCCTGGGCGACTGATAACGGGAAATCACAATATTTTCATGCAAAGGGAAAATCACAACAAGGCTCTTTAAAACCGGCAATTATATACGAGGGCTGCCCTAGGTGTTACAGTGTTTTCATGCAATCACAACAAATTCAGTTTAAAAGACACACAAAGAAACAAATTAATTAAGATTATGGAGATTCACACTGCGGACTTCAGTAGAATAAGGATTATCGAGATTTCCACTGATGACTTCAATAAAATAAGGATTATCGAGATTTCCACTGAGGACTTCAATAAAATAAGGATTATCGAGATTTCCACTGAGGACACACACAAACAAACAAATATTACGATCTTAGTTATACAGATTCGACTAAATTTTGTTTGTTATTATTGCTTTCCTCTAATTTTCTTTGAGAATAGATTTGGATATTTCACTCTTCTTTGTGTTATATGTTGCTTTTATCTCCCTTTTCATAAATTGGTTGTGTATGTTTATAGTTATATCGATGTATGTTTGGCGCCAAATCTTTGATTTTGCTTGCAAAATTGCCAGTTCAATTGCTTTTCATTGCTGTTGCGCTCATACCATACACGAGCATAGTCTCTTGTGGAATGAATGTTTGCGTTTTGTGCTTAATTTTGTGATTTGTGTTGGGTGAATAAACTTACTTTTCCACGCAACCAAGGATATGTTACTCCACTTACGATGGATCCAAATAATAGGCCGGTTTTAAACTCGAAAATGCAAAATCGACAACTGAAATCCGTGGCACACCATTTTCCATAATAACAAGGAAGAATTTTTAGATTTACCAACTTTTAGTGCCATTTCTCGCCGCTAGACGCCGTTGTTATGGCAAAGGGTTTTTAACCTTCCTACAATTTAAGTAACTAAGTAACAAAGATAAAACCAACTCTCTGGTTCAGCACCAGATAAAGACAGGGCACACCCCAGATCTCCAAAATACGCAAGTCATTTTTCAAGAAAATAATTTTCGTGCACGTCTTAATTTAGAAACACTTTGCATCCTAACACAACGACCACCAGTCCATAATCATTTGATGCCTAATAATAAACAGTTTTCGGAATATATACCAATCCTTCACAAATTTGGAATCGCAAATTTTTCCCACCAGGGCCATCCCACATAAATAGCCACCACCCCCGCTCTTCAAATCACTTCTTCCCTGCTTCGTTAGGGAGAGGTCGCCCCAGTTCAGCTTTTGCGCTGACTGGGCTTCACTTTTTATCTTTTTAACTTTTTATTTTTTATCTTTTACTGCTCTGGCTTGCCTTTCTTTAAAATGGGAAACCATTTAAGTGTATCTTGTGACTTGTAGCCTATGCTATAAAATTTATTTTTTTGCTTGACAACGGGATGATAAATCCCGAAACGTCGCATTTTATTGTATACATGTGCACTTGCTGGCTTTTTAAAACGTAAAATACTATACCACGACGGATTTTAAATACAAGGAAAAAGCAAGGAAAATGTAAGCACTGGAACGAAGTATGTTTCAAAAGAGTAGCCGAAAGTGCACAATGTCAACACAACCCGACGTTTCGAGCTGGCTCCATCTCATTATCAAGGGAACAAAAACAAAATACACTTAAAATTGCATAAAGGTGCAAACCAGGGCAGATTAGTAGGTAGTGACGCTTTTCCAAAAACGTGGGGTAAAGAAAGACCAGCTTCCACCAACGGCACCAGAAGGTAGCACCTGTCTGGTTCTCGTAGGAGCCGAAACTTGAAATAAAAAAATGGCGACGTCGTTGCCATGGTAACCATTGTAATAGCGACAATACCTGCGGAAACAAAACGAAATACTCGCGCGTGGGCATCATCCGAAGTAGAAGAATTTATTCTGTGTTCGATTTAAACTGTGTATTTGATCGTTACAATGAACATAAACCACAGATGAAGCTTAAGCCTGAACGGGCGATGAGCACGCTTGTCGGGCGTTCTCGTAACACAAAAACCACGTGTTAGCTCCACTCGTAACGACAACCCGTTTTAAAATTGAATGTTGGATTAAAAAAAGTAAAACGATCAGCCAATTCTAATCTTTTTTAAAATTATTTTAAGGTCCTAATCTGAATTATGGTACATGTTAAACAATTAATTTTGTATTCTTATCGTGATCAATTTGCTTTGGTGACGCTAAATAGTTTTGATCCCCATGATGCGTTGCGCTTCCGTTACTTGACGACAGCGCCCTCTGGCGGTAAATCGCTGAAAGCAGGTAGGCCTACTTCTTTCGCCCAAATGTTTACCGTTGTAAGAGAAAGAGTGATACTACCCATATATTCTTCGACCCTGGTGCAAACAAATAGCTGAATGCCGGCAAAACTGATTAAGTCAAAACAACAATTTGAACAATTTAAAAAAAAGTAGAACTTAAAATAAAAAATAAAAAATAAAAAATTAAAAAGAGGAGAGTGACCTCTTTGTGCTTTCAGATTTTTTAAATCTTAAATTCTCATTTTATAAAACTGTTCGAATTGTTCGGTTGACTCAGGGAGTTTAGCCTGCATTAATGGCTGTCGGTCTGCGCCTTTATGCAATTTTAAGTGTATTGTTTTTTATTGCCTTGATAATGACCTGAAGTCATCTCGAAACGTCGGGTTGTGCTGACATTCTGTATTTTGGGCTTCTCTTTTTCAAAAAAATACAGATTTTTTTTTTCCGTATTTATATTTTGTATTTAAGGGAATTAATACAAGCCTATATGGTAATAAACGATATAAAGAGTGGCCTACAAAAAAAACTAACGACCCAACATTTTCTGCAAGTCCAACTTGTCTAGTTAGCACCCCTCAGAACCGGGAAAGGACAGAAATCAAATCTAATGAAACGGGAAGATTTGTCCTCAACTGGTTCTGAGGGGTGCTAACTAGAAAAGTTGGCTATAGAAAATATTGGGTCGTCAGTTGTTTGTGGACCACCCTGCACACGCTGAAGACGATGTGTACTGATAGTACACATGAATGTGTACTTTCTCAGCCTCCACACGAGTTGTGTACTGAGTACACAGTCTGTGCACCGAGAGTACACATTCTCGTCACGGCTTGTGTATTACCAGTGCACAAATTGTGTACTCTCAGCACACAGTTCGTATGGAGGCTGAAAAAGGACACATTGATGCGTACTGTCGCTACACACCCGTCTTCACAGTGTATGCTCTCTAAATTGCGTAATCTTGTAAGCAACGCATCCCAGTCACTCTTTTGGTATTTAGGAACATTCAAAACACCAAATATCGTATAACACAAGCTAGTGTAAATTGCCACAACTGCACCCTCTTTACGTTTTGTTTCATCATTCGTTACTCCATTGCGCCGGTAGCAAACGAAATCTGAATTGCCGGACTGGTCGTTGCATGAGCTCTCTGTAATTGGCGATGGCTGTTCCCGATGTGTGTTGTCCTTCTGTTTATTTAACTTTTAAACGATGCTCCAATGTCCATGATGACACGACCATCGTGCATACGAAGAGGCATTCAAGAAGGTAGGGCGAACGAATGGAGGTGGGGGTGGAGTGGGGGGAGGTCGCTCAATCCGGGCGTAATGAAGGAGGATTTGGTTGCCAGAGCCCCCATTGATTTTGCTCGCGGTCGCACTGTCTGTTTCGCCTGCCTCGAACACTCTGCTTGTGTTTCTCGATTCCCTGGAGAGGAAAGAAGAACCACTCTACGCAAAAGGCTCATTCCTAGCGTTGCTCTTTTATTTATGCACAGTCTAATAAAACTCATGGGCCCCCGATTCCTTCCCCCCCCCCTCCCCCCTCGTCCCAGGTCGCCGTCGTTCCACTCCTCCATTGACGAACTGTGCGGTATTACTCGTTAATTCTACCTTCGATGAATGAGAAGTATTTGCCCATCGCATATATGGATGTAATTGGGGAACAATCCAAATTATAAAGGTGAGATTTCATCATCCATGGTTATAGAGCAGTGACACGACGTAATATTATTGTGTATAACTCTATGGTGGAGCCTTAATGGGTTAGCTGCAAGGGGCACTGCAGAGAGAAACAGAAGGGCGTCATACTGAAGCCGATGCTGTGAAGAGTGATATCTTAGACGTAAGACGCGCGATTTTTGTTGTTGGAGAAAACAACGTTATTTTAAGCCTAAGAAATCCGCTCTTCCGTTGTTTTTCCCTCCATTTTCATGTAGTGCACCTTGTAGTTATGCCCTCCAAAACCCATACTGGTGCCAATACGGCGGCAAATGTCACTGCTCTATACAGGGTGGTCCACAAAAAACTGACGACCCAACATTTTCCAAGTCCAATTTTTCTAGTTAGCACCCCTCAACACCAGGAGAGGACAGAAATCAAATCTAATGAAACGGGAAGATTTCTGTCCTCTCCTGGTTCTGAGGGGTGCTAACTAAAAAAATTGGACTTGGAGGAAAATGTTGGGTCGTCAGTTTTTTTGTGGACCACCTGGAGATTCGGCTTTTAAAATAAAAACACCAAAATTACGTATGAAGTGAAAAAGCCAACAAGGTGTGGATTGAGGAGTAATAAATTGTCGACATTTCGAACCCCTCGGGTTCAGGGAAATTTTAACAAAACCTGTAAACACATGAGTACCCTTAATGGAAGTCTGAAGGAAAGTCAAATATAAAAGTTTAAAAATTTTAAAAAAATAAAAAAATGCATACACCGCTAGAATCGAATAAGGAAAAACAGGGACAAAAGTGTGGACAGATTCGTGCAAGACAAACAAAGACGAGAAAATTGCCGATTTTTTGAAAAAACGTTGTTAAATTCCGAATGTACGAAAAATGTACGAAAACGTAGAAAAATCATCCTGAGGGGCCCCCCCCCCCCAACTTCGTTTTGGATCCGCCCTTGGATTCGTGGCAAGGGACTAAGTTGGGAAGGCAGGGTCACCGGCTGGATCTTAGGGGAATAATAGCAAGCGCGACTATAGTCTGTTCCATATTATGCTTGCAGGAAACTGCCTTGCATGACGTCGCGTTTCCTTGCACTATGAGTGCAAAAACATGTGGATATCACAATTGTAGGCGCTACACATTGTTAAGAGTCTACGAGTGGGATATTTACGTGTTTTTTGCACTCTTAGTGGAAGGATATACGCGGCGTCATACGGTCAGTTTCCTGCAAACATAATGTGGAACAGACTATAGATTGGGCAATATGGCCGACGGAAGCGATTCCTTCACTTATAGCGTGGTAGTTCGTTAGTAAACGAGTTGTAGCATGAATGTTATTCCTCCGAAAACGAATTATAATTCGGTACGCATATTATAGGGTAGTGTGGGGGTTTTGACTGGGGGTGGTTCAGGGGGTGCCTATACCGGCGTGTGTTAGTGCTCATTTACGCAACGACAGTTTTCTCGCTCACTAGCTTTTCTTTGATCAATACTAAATCTGATGGCTGCTTCTCGCCTTTACCGGAGTATGTGGCTTTCGAATTGTCTATGGGTATTCGTAACCACGGCAACGACGCAGACGCAAATCTTCTCCTCGAGCCACGGCGTACGATGCTTGCAACATTTGAGCATCGATTTATGACAACAGGAAAACAATTTTTACTGCAGTACGAGACGGCGGACTGTATTTTGTATGCCGGCATTCGATGGTTTGTTTTCGATTCGATAGCCACGAAATGGACGCCATGTTGGATTTTGAATTCTCGCTGCGAGAAGCTATTTATTCTACCGACGTTTGATCACTGCTATAAGCTGTACTTAGAGAGAATAGCAAATTTTGGAAATAGCGTGAAATGACAACAATCTTGTAGCAATGCTTAAAATGACTGTAGCGCTTTGTTCTTTATCCGTGTTGTTATTTATAATTCATTACAATTTATTAGCTATTACCGCATTCATTTAGTAGCAACGGGAAACTAATCATAAATAAATAACAGTTGACTAGCAAATGGCATTCGGCGAGCGAGAATGACTTGTTGAATGACCTTAGGGTGGGTTTACAACAACTCTCTTTTGCATTCTCTCAGCGAGAATTTAATCACAATGGCAAAGTTGTCGTTGCCATGGTAACCTCGCTATCTGGATTAGCTAAATCCGACGTCGTTTGAGTAAATGCTTTAAGTCTATAGCCTAATCCGTGACAATATGATAAAGAATTTCTCCTGACGAAATTTACACAGTTCCTTCTGAACTCGCATTATTAAGCGTTTTCATTGCGCGTCGTCATAGCTAACACCGCCGCCATGTTGGAATTTCAGACGATTGCTAGCTTCTAGCTGCGAGAATGCAAAGGCGAGTCGTTGCGTAAACGAGCCCTTATGCTGGGACAGTTATTGACTATTGACTTTTGCAAGAAGTACGTGTTTGCCAACCTTTTCCGCGTACTTGTGGGGGGTCTAGACACAATAGCAGCCATGTGTGCCCAATTCTTAATAGAGCTTTAACACATCGGTAGACTTCCTATGGCTACTAAGTAACGAAACAAGCTGGGTTTCCTTGTCCTCACATCTAAATTGCCCACTTAAAGTTGATTTAAATGGATGATTTCTTTTTTCTCGCTGGTTTAAATTGTGATTGAAGCAAATTGCTACCAACTCGGACTGCAGCACTAAAGGGGAAGGGTTAAGACTGAGAACGCGCTTGTTGAATGCGAACGAAACCGTCCGATTAGAAGGTAATATTGATTTTTCTACCCTGACTGGAAGATAGGACGGTGGCGCGAATATTCTTTGGCCTCTCCAAACTTAGTGATTAAACAAGCGGCTGTAACGACTGCTTAGCCGCCCGGTCTTCAGTATACTTCCGCCACTACCGCTTCATACGCTGAATCTAGTGGTGAAAACCGTTTGTCTCTATCTGGTACCATTCACGAGATGATGGGCTCACTTGTTTTGACTATGTCGGCAATTGACTATGTCGGCAATTGGGCTGATCAATGGCAGTTACCAATATCAATCACTAAATGTAAGTGTTTTCATATTGGCAAGAGAAATCACGACTTTGAATATACTTTAAAAGGTGTACCTTTACCTCACGTCGATTCAGTCAATTTGATAGGGACCTTGGTTCAACCATGCATTGTATCTACCTAGCAGCCCAAGCTAATCATCGTCAGGGGCTTGTAAGGCGGTGTTTTTGCCTCATGTTGTGGTAACACTAAACTATGGGCATTTAAGGTCTATGTAAGGTCTTTTTTGGAGTACGCAAGCCCTGTCTGGTCCCCTAACTTTCTCAAGGATATTGACAAATTGGAGTCAGTTCAAAGGCGTTTCACTAAATCTGTCCCAGAATTGAGCCATCTGCCTTACAGTCTACCAGAAGCAACTTAATTTAGACTCCCTTGAGCTGCGCAGATTGAAGACCGACCTGATTCTAACTTTTAAAATCTTAAGAGGACTTTTGTCTCTCGACCTCCCGTTGTTTGAACTGAGTGGGATAGCTTGGACTAGAGGACACAATCTTAAACTTGTCATGCCCAGATCGAGACTGGCCTCTCGATCAAATTTCTTCGCAGTGAGGTGGTTCGTGCTTGGAACGCGCGGCCAAATGAACCAATTAATTTGCAAGATGTAAATTCTTTCAGAAGATCTCTTCACAAAGTCGTCTTAACCCGTTTTCTCAAAAGAAACTTTTATAACACTTAATTTGCGTATGTTTATATTGACAATCGGCCTTTTTATTTATCGGCTGTGCTTTCTCCTTGCTCTGATCTTATTCCCTTTTTTCTTCTGGCTGACTATATTGGTGATCAATGATCCTTGTCTAGCCCGTTGCTGCGCAACGAAATCATTATTATTATTATTGTTGGCCATTTCCGGCCACTTGTAGGCCACTTCCGCGTCATACTTCCGGTTATTTATTTTTTAAATTAATTCTAACTAATTTTTGGAAGTTGAATCTAATGGTGTAAACAGTTTGTCTCTAGGTACCATTCAGTAGATGCTGGCTCACGCGGCCACTTCCGGCCACTTCCGCTCCATATTTCCGGTTTCATTTCATTGATTTTAACTAATATTTAAACGCTGAATCTAATGGTGAAAACCGTTTGTTTCTAACTGGCACCGTTTCGTAGATAACGAGCTCACTTGTCGGCCACTTCCGCTTCGTACTTCCGGTTTTTTAAAACTCTTCTAAACTAATTTTTGGAGGCTGAATCTAATGTCGAAAACCGTTTGTCTTTATTCGGTACCATTCCGGAGTCGAAAACGGCCATGGACAAACAGACGGACGGACAAAGTCGTTGCTATAGGCTTCTCAGCCTTTTCGGCTGTACAGAAGACTAAAATGGCAAGCAGTGCAATGCGCATAAAATAAACAATTCGCAACGTTTCGAAGCAAATCCCGCTTCGTTATCAAGCAATAAAAGATACGGGGCTTAGTCAAGTAAACACTTGAACCCTAGAACGACCAACGCGGAAACCCCACAATTTAGTATTTCGCAAAATTGTATCAGAAAAAAAATTATTAACAGCCAATTTTTTTGGACATTGTTTTCTAGCGTATTTTGAACATTTCCGGAGACTTTCGACTTGACCTAGGTTTGTTTCCGAAATTTTGGCTTAGCGGAACTTTGCCGTAGGACGGTTTTTAATGGAGCATGAAATTTAACCGCAGCCCTCTGAATGATAAAAAAAAAATGGTTTTATAACATAATTTTGATTTTCCTAAGTTATATTGATTATTTCTACATAATTTCCGTGCATAAAAGTTTTTTTTTGGTTCTTATAACTACGATTTGTGAAGTTTTTCCCGTGTACGGGTTTGACGCAAAATGAACGTAAGCAACAGCTTTCTATTTTTATAAAACCTGGTTTTATTTATTTTTTTAAATATCGTGTCCCTTGATAATCAGTCTCTTTAAAAGTGTCTTCCTTTATCAAATAAAAATTATGAAACTGAAGTTTGACTATTTTGAACAGCTAAAGATGGGGGGGGGGGGTCTCTCGGGACCACCTGATGGCCGCCAAAGTTAAAAAAAAATATGTTGGCTGTTCTAGGGTTAAAATCCATAAAAAACGGAAAAGCTCGAAAGCTCAAGAATAAAAATAATAAATCAAATGGGTCTAAGGCAGCTTAGAAACTATCAGTAGGGAACCTGACCTTTCAAAATGTTGCAAGTTGTTCAATTGCAAAACGTTATTTTATGTATCGTTCAGTCTTGGTGAATACAACTTTCACCACGGGACTAAGGAAGGTCGCGGGATTCGAACCAGCCTTCACTTGGTTTGGAGACAAGGACGCTCACCACTGGGCTTATTGCTCGCGTTACTCGGGGGTCCCCAGGGTCTTTCACAAAGCTCGCTGTGCGCCTGGAAACTTAACTCCGTTTTGTAAACGTTCAATGTATTAGTCATTGAAGATAAGGCGCTTTAAAAGGCTGACCTTTATCTCACCTACTCTGTTCTGCACAACCAAACTGCATTGGAACCCCAGAGATTTTTTTTACTTTAAGCCATAATATCTTTACTAGGGGCAATCCTTTAAAATTGACGCGAGGCTCCTTTAATGGAGAAAATTACAAACACTTTTTTTGCTAACTCTGTTGTGTGCCCATTTGGTATTCTCTGCCGCCTGGGGGTGGTCTCGACACGATCCCTGCGTAGTTTTATCTCTTCTAGTTCATGAAGTTGTTTTCAAGATTGTACATTTGACTAAGGATGATTTAACCTGCATTTTTATTTTGTTTTTCCATGTTTTTGTTGTATCTTTTTATTCAGGTTAGCCGCTCGCTCTTTTAATTTCGGGACTTGCGTGTAAGTGAAGGATGCACTCTTTTTCTCTGTCCGATACAGTTTCTTTGCTGTATAAATGAATTTATTATTATTATTATTATTGCTCGCCGGGTAATTGTAGGTTAGAAAACTTTTTTAAGTGGGTCACGGTTTTGAAACAAACAGCGAAGCCATATTGTTCCTTCCCCAAGATCACCTCCTCCAGGGTAACGAGACATCATTTGTCTTAAGATGGAGAAAGAATATTCCATCTTTAAAGAATACGCTTCACTCGCCTCCCCCTCCACTCCCCCCTCCCCCCCCCCTTCTTTTCTCTATACCTCTAATCTCCTCCCTCCAATTAATAGAAAAGGAAAAGCCGCCATGGGATGCTTTCAACAAAACGCCCACCCGCCGCCTATCTATAAATTGTACCCATTAACAAAATGTATTGCCTTCCATGCCTTTTCTATGGTTTTTTTGCTTTCCCCTGCAGCTATGCCGAAAAAATCCACTCCTACACAGGATTAAAGATGGGTTACCAAAGATTGGGTTACATAGCACAGCATAAAAGCCTTCCACATCCCTACAATATTAGAAGGAAAAAAAATCCAACTCGTTTGATGCGTATGGTAAGGTTTAAGTGATGAAAGGTCAAAGCAGCAAAGGAACACAACTAAACTTTCCTGTAACATTTCAGATACTGCAGTGTCGCTGTACTGTTTAGTCCGCGTGAAACCTTACTGCTGTACGCAAGTATTCTTGCCAGTTTAATTTTGCGCACGATAGATCAGCTAATGATTAGTGCATCCTAAACGACATCGCTGGAGAAGGTTTCAAAAGTATTCGTCTTCGTGTGCTTAGTACAGCTCTTCAGGTAATTCAGGGTTCGTGCGAGTCCTTAAAAACCTGGAAATGTCCTGGAAAGTGATAATGAAATTCCATGCCTGGAAAAGTGCTTGAAAATCTTGAAAAATGCTATATGTATCATCAGTGGTCATCGTGGCTGAGTTGTGAGAGAGCTCAGCCTGGTAGCTGGAGATTTGCGGATCTGGTCGAAACCCTGGAAAGGGGACCTTGGCAAAGTCCCCGCCAGGCCTGCGGCCAGGGTAGCGTGAGAGGCTACCATGCTCCTTCAGTGGCTATGGGAACTATTCTGGCTAATTCTGGACAATCTTTCGGCCCCTACGATGATGGATCGAATCCCCGGGTTGGCACCTCCCTTTATCAGATATTTCTTCTTCTCTAAAAGTCTGGTAATGTTCAAAATTGAGCCGGTTCAGCCGTACAAGCATTAAGTTGCTTCGGCTGACTTAAGGCTCAAAGAAATTAATTAAAAAAAAAAAAGTATGGTGAGGAACGGAAAATAGACGACGTGACTGAAGAACACTGAAATGAAAAATTTAGCCAAGAAAGTAGTCAAGTGTGTAGCCTTATATTATTCTTGCTTTGTTTGGACATGAAAAATTTTGAAATTCGGGCCTTGGCTTTCATTGTATTTACGTGCATAATGGTTGGATACAGCAGTAAGGTTTCACGTGGACTAAACAGTATAGCAACACTGCAGTATCTGAATCCTACAGGAAAGTTTTTTTTTTTTTTGTGTGTATACCTTTGCTGTTTTGACTTCGGATCAGTTAAACCTTACCTTAAGAATCAAACGAGTTCGTTTTTGTTTTCTAATTCGTGCTACTTTCGAGTACCACATGTAGTTTAGATTAGCGTGTTTTAATGTTTTGTGTCTTTATCAACTACTTAGTCGCAGCCGATCTTCTGCACACTTCCACCACATTCGAAAATATTGAGGCGCACACCTCTATCACGCACTCCAACAGCGATTTCTGTTATATAATCTACAAGTGGTAACCATCACAATTATCGATAAAAAGTGTGTTAGATTTTAAGCATAGTTTTAGATGTTAGACCTAATTTTTTTTTTTTGCGTTTTAATTTCGTAAGTAGCAGCTAACGGAGAATTGGAGACGAGTGTATAGGCCCATTTATTCATGCAACTTGGTGTCGCGACTTGACGTTGCCGTGGCAATGAAGCTAATACGTGTCGTTAACGTGTGTTTTTTTTTTACGGTTGCGTGTCTTCCGGTAATGGTTAAATGCGACGACCAACTGTTCTTACTCCCTTGAGTTATGTCGAGAGAGCCTAGCCGTAAGTAACCCAACGACATTTGAATTTGCCATGTTTTTTAAAGTCCACTTTACTGCCACTGACGGACAAAGAGTCGTTGCTGTAGTCTTTCAAGCTTCCACTGTACAGGAAACGTAAAGGAACATTCTTCCCACCGCCATTTTTCTCGATCCTCCACATCAAGTACGGCCCCAAAGGTCTATTTGCTTCCCGTTAGTCAATCCATTGCTAAAAATCCGTTTTAAAATTTGGCGTCTAGGAGATTTTCTGTTGAATTTTGGGAACTAATTTAATAGCATCCTGCGAATATAAGATCATTTGCGCACTTACAATAGCCATTACGTTTCATCTGTGTGTGTGTGCATGTACTAATTTTTAATCGTTTGCTGATAATTACCATGAGATCAAATTTCTAAATGACTAATGCGGTAAAAATTAAAATTATTTATGCCAATAGATCACCGAAGAAAACGTATTATATACTAGCTTAACAAATTTTCAAGTGTGATGTTAAAATACGAAAATCATTCCGGTTTTTGATGACAAAATCTCTGCGATGATGCTGTTTCGTCTACTAGTCTAAAGGTCAACTGAGAGAGTAGCTGCGTTCCTCGATGCGAGGACGCAGCTACTATCTCAGTTGGTCTTGCATTACTACGCCGAGTATCGCGAAAAGGTACGTGGTATCATGCGCGGATGAAGATCTGCGCGTTGCTGTTATAAGGTAGGCGTTGTGTAGCTTTAATTTTTATGTGGTCTGTTTCTGCTCATTTAAACTGTGAGCGGCTTGACCCATCCCTTTCTAAACACTTTTTACTCGCACGGATGCTTTTCCACGTTTCTCTGTCGGCCTTGTTCGGAATCAATATTCCTTTCCCTCAGTATTATTATTTTTTCCCCCCCCCTTTCCGTTGTTTACGCCCGATTGCTGGCCAGGATTTGTCGCGGTCGAGGCGCGTTATTTTATCGGAGATTTTCTTGGTCGTTCGGGGCCGTCGACTTGTCGGACCACGCTTTCAAAGCCTGGCGTTTGGTGGGGCCTAAAAAAGCGTGGTGGGCGGAGAAAATGAGTGCCGCCGAGCAAGTGGTGAGTGAGTTGCATGTTCCACCGGATCGACTCCAAACGCGGAAAGAGACATCGAATTTTGGTTGGCCATCTTTTGAAAAATGGAAAGTTGGCGAGAATCGGACTGAATCTAAGACTTGAAATATCCAAAAAGACAATGCAGTATATGGCTGGGGGGGGGGGGGGGGAATCAAATGCGTGACTGGAAAAATGTCGATGGCTTACCCGTATAACACCCTTACAAAAATCTTGCCCCTTTCATCAAGGGTCAAAAATAATCTCTGTTCTCCCTCCCTAGTAGGAATCGGTCATTAGTTATGTCCGGGGGTGGCCGGAAGGAAATAAAAATTTGACCACCAAATTATCGATGACCTCTCCAACTTCAAAACCATGTTGCTATTGTTGCTGATGTTGCTGATTATATGAGATGATTCCTCCAACGGAATAGTATTAATACACGTTCTGATTCTGAGACATTGCTGCTGTTGCTGTTTCTGTGAGATGATGATACCTCACACCACACGGTATTAATGCAAGTTCTGATTCTGAGACATTGCGGCTGTTGCTATATCTGTTCAAGTAGAATACCTCACACACGAACGGTATTAATGCATGTTTGATTCTGAAATGCTGTTTCTGTTTCTGTGAGATGATGATACCTCACGCGTAAACGGTAAGATTCTTAAACGTTGCTGCTCTAGCTGCTTTTGTGAGGCGATGTTACCTCACACGCAAAGGACATTAATAAATAAATAAAAAATGGCAGAAGGTCGTACAGGTCTTAAGTTAAAATGAACTATAAGGTAAATAATTTATTCAATATTATCATGTCATCTAGTCATGGTCGGCTAATGTTTGGCGTGAAAATCAAATGTGTGCTGCTTGAATCAAGTTGTGGTTCTTCACGAGGTGCAACAATATCCGTAGTCCACAAAATAAGTAGGCTGGGCTACTTCTGCTATATGCTTACCGCACTACTGAAATAAGCAAAGCAAAAATATTTTTTTAAAATATTAGAATAGGGCGTGGGAAGAGGTCGGGTTTTTTTCCCCCGTTCCTTCCTCACCCCCCCCCCACTCCCAGTTTGTTGACTACTCCCATTGTTGTGTCTCTTTACCGCCTTCTGCTGCATTACGCCCAACACATCCATTTGTTTTGCCACTGTCAAGGTCTTGCCAAGTTCAAAGTGAGTAAATCTTGCTAAAAGAGGGGTTGGTTGGTGTAAAACGCCGAGTGTGAAATCATAATGACCCGTGACGAAAGCACCAGGAAGAGGGGAGCAAACCCATGTAAATCAGGCCAGACAGTCGGACCCTCCCGGCGTTGGGTTCTTGCTTGGGGTCTTGTAGACTGGAGAACCCAGCATTTGCTTACAACTGCGAAGTGCCTGGCTTCCCAGATTGCAGCAGTACATGGGGGGTACAGGGCTGTGTCTTCTCATGAGCTCTTATAATTAAACCGCTAAGTGTGCGGCCCGTCCATCTGACCGTTCAGGGCTCTACTACAGTAATGGCCGCAGGGACGTGGAGGGGACCCAAACCTCTACGTCCCCGATGCCGGATCTTGGATGAAAAGTGCGAGACTGGGTTGAACAATATGGCCGCCGAAGGTGCCGCTGATGCGATTGATTTGTCTTGTTGTCGCATTAAGTCAACCGAGGGCGACATCTTCCGAACAAAAAAGCTACCTTCCTTGAAACACTTTCTGGATAAACGAACATGTTGCTATTTACTGAAGAGCTATGTGCAGTCAAAAGATGTGGCAAAATTTGTGGCACAAATTCGGAAATGTAGGTATTTGTATGTGTAGGCTATTTTCCGGGTGATCACTAGCTCTTAAGTTAGTGAATTACTAAGCTCTTCGTCAGTATAGCCGCTATTTGGCAGTAGATGGCGAGACTCTACGTACAAAAAAATTCACCGATGCGATTTGCTTAGGCAATTCCCGAACAGACCTCGAAGAAAAGAAATGGGCCATGCATTCAGTCGGCCATTTTGTCCACCCCATCCCCCTCCCCCCTAATATTGTTGTAGGTAGGGCCGGACAGTTTACTGGCTATGCCTTTGAATTCTCGCAGCTAGAAGCTAGAAATCATTTAAAATTCCAACATGGCGGCGGTTTTAGCTCTATCGGCTCGCAACGTAAACAGCCAATAGAGCAGTAACACGACGTAGTATTATTGTATATATCTCTATGCTGGAGCCTTAATAGGTTAGCTGCAAGGGGCACTGCAGAGAGAAACAGAAGGGCGTCATACTGAAGCCGATGCTGTGAAGAGTGGTTTCTTAGACCTAAAACGCGCGATTTTTGTTGTTGGAGAACACAACGTTATTTTAAGCCTAAGAAATCCGCTCTTCCGTCGTTTTTCCCTCCATTTTTATGTAGTGTACCTTGTAGTTATACCCTCCAAAACCCATACTGGGGCAATATGGCGGCAAATGTCACTGCTCTATAGAGCAGCGTCAAGTGACGTCGTATTGGCTACGAGACACCATTTGGAGGTAATAGCTACAAGGTGCACTAGATTAAAATGTAACGGATAAAAAGGCACTTCTAGTCAAGACAGTGCTTTGAAAGCAGCTTTCTTAGGCTTAAAAGAACGTTGTTTTCTCCAACAACAAAAATCGCGCGTTATACGCTTAAGAAATCCAGTCTAATGGCATTGACTTCAATAAGACGATCTTCCTTTCTCCCTCCAGTGCTCCTTGCAGCTAACCCAATTACTGGCTCCACCATAGAGTTATACACAATACTACTACTTCGCGTCACTGCCCTATAATGTGAGTTCAGAAGCGACTGGGAAAATTGTTTCGTCAGGAGAGATTCTTTACCTCATTGTCGCTGATTATAAGATCGTAATCATTTACTCAAATGATGTCGGATTTAATTAATCCAGGTAGCGTTGCCACCATGGCAACGACACCTTTGCCATCGCGATGAAATTCTAGCCGCGAGAATGCAAAGCAAGAGTCGTCGCAAATACGCCCTTAGGCCTATATAGGCGACGTAGGGTGAAACAATGGGCACGTTCCTAAATTTTCCGAACATTTCCGCCCTAAAACCTCCACTTCACCTAAGTGATTTCTTAAACGCCCAGTGAATTTTCCGATACTTCAATTACGCCGACAATAAGAGATTATATGGTGTGCTCTCACCCACTACGCTTACACAAACGAAATACGAGCTTGTCTCAGTCGGCGTGATGCTGGGGCTAATGGAAATACAATTGCATGCAGTCGCAGTTACTTGTGTTTCTAAGTTTATGTATTTGTCACCATTTAAATATGTAAATCAAGGATTAATGCACACGGAAATAAACGAAAATTCCGTCACATGTTTTGTGATAGCCAATAGGGATCCAGCTTTAGGGCTTTTACGCGCACTTGTGAAAATACAGTAGATTATTTCGAGGAAAATGGGCTTTAAAAGAAGGGGAAAAAAACCGCAAAAACTCAAGTTCTCTAAGCCGTACGTCATCTGCATTTACGCGTGTGTAGGATACATTTCAGTTTTCAACCTTACAAGATATTTCAGCAGACGAACGACCTCAGGATATGCTGCAATACGATTGCGGAAAGGAAAACCTCCAATCACAGTCTAGGGGACAAAGGAATGTCCTGAACAAATCCAGTAGTTGCTGAAAAAGTCTACTGAGTGGCCATAACGATAAAGGCGCTATCTGGCAGTCATCTGGTGATGAACTGGGTTGCCGGTTCGAATCCGGGTCATGTACATCACTCCGACGAAACGTAAGTGCATCTAGGTGGCTTACAACGTTGCTTCTAGTGTATGATTTTCGATGTTTTGCTTGTTTCCCCTCTTTCCTTTATACGTCTTTCGGTAGAATTCAGCCTTTTGAAGCTCAAAATAATAGTTAAAGGTACATTCCTCCCAGAGCCATTTTTCTCGATCATCCACATCAAGTATGGCCCCCAAAGGTCTATTTACTTACCGTTAGGCTTTTTCCTTGCTAGAAATCCGTTTTAAAATGTGGCGTCGACTAGATTTTCTGTTGAACATTTGGGAACTATATTTACTGTATCCTGCACGTATATGATCCTTTGCGCGCCTATACAATAACCTTGAAGTTTCATCTGTGTGTGCGCATGTACTAATTTTAATCGTTTGCTAATAATCTAAAAGACTAATGCGGTCAAAATTAAAATTAATTATGCCAGTAGATCACCGAAGAAAAATTATAATTACTAGCCTAAAAAATTATAAATTGTGATGTTAAAATACGAAAATCATTCCGGTTTGTGACGACACAATCTTTAACTAGATGCTGTTCCAAAAGCCAAATGAGATAGTAGCTGCGTTCCTCTCTGAGAGGAACGCAGCTACTATTTCAATTGACCTTGGCCATGGAAACATGCGCGGAAGCGATCTGCGCGTGGCTGTTATACGGCAGGCAGAATGTACCTTTAAAAGAAGCTTGCAATAACGCAAAAGTTGTTCCACACATTGACATTTTTAGACATTTGAGCTTTTGTTACGGAAGAGCATTCTCGTTCGAGTCTTAGTAGCTTGGCCAGAGTTCCGCCACCGTGATCTGGACGAATCATCAACCATTGCATCACTTACCATTAATCACAGAAAGACTGTGTTCAGGTTCGAAATCTGCTTAACGAACAACACAAACACTAACAACATTTCTGTGCATGGAAGAAACAGATTATAAGATCTTCCTCCGCTTGGAGACTTCCACCACATCTCCTCACCCTTCCTCTCCTCGCCCACCACCCACAAGACGGAATGTACTTAATTGGCTTTGTCCCCTGGTTACGTCTTGCTAATTTGCACCTAACATGAGGCGTGGCGCGGCTTTGGTGTTGCAGGCTTAACTGGAGACTTGCACTGACCTTTAAAGGAGACAAAC
>JAHWFP010159848.1:44261-54596 GCA_023313725.1 Lithobius niger | reverse complement strand
ACCATCCTTCTGGCGTTCTTCCTTGAACCGGGCATAGCGGGGTTGCACAAGTGGTGCATCGGCCGTCCATTTTTTATCTAGGAAAGGACTCAATTTTCACCAAGAAGCCATTTTGGAATGCCGGCAGCCATCTTGGGTGTTCCATTTTCATCTGGGACCCCAGCCTTCAGTGAGTAACCAAGAGACAACCTGAGTAGTTGTGAGTATTGTGAACTGTGTTTGAAATAGCAATAACTTTTTATATTGCAGTGGAGTTTAGTTTGGATCAGTCAGTGCTTTTTATTTTATTGGAAGATTTTGTGTGGGCCTATGTAGGCTAGTGCCTTTTGACTTTTACCTTTGCTGGAACTATCCTGATTACTTTTGATTTGTGTAGGCTACTAAATTTTAGCCTTGAAGTGACTTTCCATAGCATATAGGCCTAAGACTTTCAGTATTGTGTAATTTTATGCCAAGGTCTACTAGATGTAAGCCAGATTTAGACCCTGACTCTTGGAGTATAAGTTGGGACCCTAATAAAATAGGGAAAAGGTCTAGAAGGGAACAAGCAGCTAAAATGACTACCCCTATTATTCCACAAGTTGTGCAATCGCCATTAGGGGTTACTCCATCAAGATTAGCAGCTCAATTTCCCCCAGCTAGCCCTAATGTTCAGGTGACACCTACTTTGGGTCTGACTACTACATCAGCAAGCCTAAATGTTAGTGTGTCAAGCCCTACATTGACTTTACCAAATGTTGGACAATTATTTTCACCAGTTGCAAGTAATACTAGTGTTGCAGGAAGTGTTCCATTTGCACCAGGCGTACCTTCAAATGTGAATTTGCCTTTTCCTCCTGCCTGTGTAGCTTCAGTAATAACTACTGCTAATATGCAGCAGCAGCAACTTATTCCAGTAACCCTAACATGGACTGACCCCTCTGGACAGGTTCAAACATGTTCTATTTTGCCAAATGACCCTGTGTTCCAAATGCTTGGAAAGCCTTCAGTAACTGTTTCTTCAATGCTAAATTATTCTGCACCCTTACCTGGACCAAGCCAAGTGTCAACTCAAATACCTACTTATGTGCCAAATTATTTTAGCCAACCTTTTACAGCTAGTAATTCTACTGACACTGCTATCTTAGATTTGAGTGCTAAACTGGATTCAGTAGTTAATTTTTTATGGGGAGGTGCAAATCCGGTCTGTACAGCTGGTATTGGACCTAAGCCACCATTAACTTCAACAACTAATGTCTTCAGTTCACCTGTTATGACACCTAGCAGTAATCTAGTTGGTAGTAGTTCAAATGTTGTTAGCTGTTCATCACAGAATAATTACCAAAGAGCTGTTGAAATGTCAATTCCTTTGCCTAAAAATGGAAGCTTTGAAAATTGGAGAATTTAATGGGTTGAATGACAAAATTTTCCCCTCAGCTTTTATTATGAAATTGGAAAGAATTTTAAAGGTTAGGAAGATTGACGAGAAATTATTTATCCACCAAACTGTTCCATCATGGTTAACAGGGGATGCTGTTGACTGGTTTTTGGCAAATGAACCTTTTTCTAGTTGGGAGAATTTTAAAACCTTGTTTTTGGCTAAGTTTGAAGTACAGTCACATGGATATAACCTAATTGCTAAGGTTAGAACTATGAGAATGCAAGAAAATGAAAGTTTCATTAAGCATTTTAATAAATGCACAGGTATTTTACAAAACACAGGTGCTAGAATCAGTGATTTTGATCAAATTGAGGCTGTTTTGGAGACACTGAATTCGACTTTTCACATGCCTATGATGTCAAGAAAATTCACTTCCTTGATAGATTTTAAAATGCAAGGTCTTTTCTTGGAAAATATGATTCAAAGAAGACAGGCTAATCCAATCCAAGCTGGAGTTTCGAATATTGGTAACACTAGAAATGGTAGAAATCGTATTAGAAGTTATGGGAATAACAGCACTAGTTTCTTGCCTAAATATGATGCAAAGTACACTTGTAACATTTGTAATACGGTCGGGTGGACTTCTAAATTCTGCCCTAATAGGTCAAATCACCAACAAAATCAGATTGCAGTTCGGAAAAACGGCAGCAACAACGATAATTCAAATAGTAGCAATGACCGCAGAAATGGACGAACTTTTTTTTAACAGCCGTGGTCGTAGTAGTAATAACGATAGTGGTAGTCGTGCACAGGGAATTTGGTGCTCAAAGTGTAAGAATTCGTCGCACGAAACACAAAATTGTCGTGTAAATCCCACTATAGGTCGTCCTTCAAATAGAAGCCCTATTGCACAACTTCATGAAAATGAGTTGGATTCTGATGCACAGGAATTCGTACCAAAAAACCCGAAAGCCATCCAGTTTTAGTCGGTGAAGCTGGAAATGGCGTGTCTTCTTTTCAAAACCGACCAATTCCTAACAGAAATTGTCTAGGCGATCTTGTTGAGCCTACACCAGCACCGTGTGCATATTTTTTACTTAAATTCGGTAAAGAATATGCAGACGCCATACTCGATAGTGGAAGTACAATGTCTTACATAAATATTTCACTAAAAGATGACTTGTTAAAAATGGGATGTGAATTCACGCAACGTCCTTATCGGGTTAGAGTTGCCGATACTCGTTTCGTTGAGTGTCCGGGTTTCGTATTGGCTACGTTTCAGATTGCGCAACGGATTGTAACTTTTCCACTGATCTTGATGGAAAACACAATCCAGCCGGTAATTCTTGGCGTAGATTTTCAACAGTCAATGGGTTTACAACCAAATTTCACGTCGAACACTTGGTTTTGGCAGGATAAACCTTCGAAAATCTACAAACTGAGTCGGGAGCCGGGTATAAACGAAGTCCATCAGTCCCAGGCAACTGCTACACCCATAGAGGCAGATGAGTTTTGTGCCACAGAGCAAGACATTCGTAATAAAGTAAATGAGAGTGACGTTTTAACAGATGACGAAAAGGAACAGTTGTTCAAGGTATTAATGAAACATAGATTTGTGTTCAGTTCGAGAATTGGTTTAATAAGCCCAGTTATGGATATTGATGTTGGCGATCACCCACCAATCGCGTTGAAACCCTATCCAGTTTCAAAGTTTAAAGAGTTGCAATTACGTCCCCAACACGAGTGCATGGTGTTTTCCGGCGTTTATCATTCCCAAGAAGAATAACACCACGTGTTTTGTGATAGCATACAATAAATTGAATGAAATATGCAAGATGCAAAACTTTCCAACCCCTAGAATTGAGGATATGGTGCAGAGGTGTCCTAAGAGCAAGTACCTTACTCTTTTTGATCTGACCGAAGCATACTGGCAAGTAGGAGTGACGAAACGAGCAGGTGAGGTGTCATCTTTTTGCACCCCGTTCGGAAATTTTACTCCTCTCAAAATTATGTTTGGTATCAAACAAGCACCAGCGTTCTTCTGTGCCTCAGTTTCGCGAATGCTCGCCCCTCTACATTATCTGAACGTAAAGAGCTATTTTGATGATATCTAGATTATGTCACAGGAATTACGGTTGCATTTGATGGCGATCGAGGACACCCTAACGATTTTGGGTCGTGAAGGTTTCAAAATAAACATAAAGAAGACAGACTTTTGTAAGAAAGAGATAACCCTATTAGGTTATAAGGTTACGAGTGAGGGGGTTTTGCCGAACCCTAGTAAGAAAGAAATTCTGGAGAATTGGCCGCGCCCCAAAAGCATTAATGAGCTCCTAAAATTTCTCGGTTTGGCGGGTTTTTTCCGTAGATTTGTGTTGTCATATTCGGCTATTGCAGTGCCTCTATTTTCGGTACTAAAAGGTAAAACTCCGAAATTTGTCTGGGAGGCAAAGCAGGAACAAGCTTACCAGAAAATTAAGAAAATGTTGGTAGACGCTCCCTTGTTAGCAGCGCCTGATTACAATCAGCCTTGGATAATTATGGCAGACGCATCCTTCTCTGGGGCTGGAGCGGTTTTATATCAGGTCGATCCACTCACTAAGGAGAAGAAGACCATAGATATAATCTCTAGACGTTTGACAGTTGCTGAGCAGAGATTTTCTAATAGTGAAAAGGAATTAATGAGTATTATTTGGGCAGTGTGTAAGTGGCGTAGATACATAGAAGGGGGTGTAATAACAATTTTCAGCGACCATAGGGCACTTTCGGTTTTAAGCAAGGTAAGCGCGCCCACGGGACGCTTAGCAAAGTGGCTTGTGGAGTTACCTCAGTTGGACGCTAAGATCTGCTTCGTCCCAGGGTCACAGAATCGCATCGCGGATGTATTGTCTAGACGATACGAATCTGAGAGAGACTTTGCTCCTATCACTAATCCAATCTTGATACCAGCGATGGATGAACGAACGGGTCAGAATTGTTACGTTTTTAACAACGATTTTTTGTGTAATCAGTTGGATATTGAACAGATTTTGCTTGATCAGATTAGAGCAGAAACGTTAAAAGATAAATACACGTTGGCATTAAAGTTAGCTTTGGAGGGAGAAACGAAAGAAATAAAGTATGATTCACCTTCGGTTCATAGATTTGTGTTGAAATACCAGCCAAAGTCAAGTGAGTGACGGAATATTTATGTGGATGTAAATAAAGATGTTGTAGATGCGCCGAATTTGAAAATTTTGGTGCCCCGTTCGCTACAAAAGAAAATGATTCAGCTAGTACACGATACGTTTACGGGTCCTCATATGGGTGTTTACAAGACGATAAAACGCATATTTTATTTGTACACATGGATGAGTGCTACAAAGTTGATTTCAAATTACGTAAGGACATGTAAAGTTTGTCAGGTCCATAAGGCGCAGCAGACTCGTAAGAAGGCTAAAACGATGATAGTAACGGAAAAGGAAGCATGGGAGAGTATTGTATTTGACCTGAAAGGCCCACTGGTACGGAGTACAAATGGGTTTAGTTACATCCTAGTGGTGCTTGATAAGTGGAGTCATTGGGTTGAGTTAATTCCCCTAAGGAACGCTGAAGCTAAAACTATAGCAAAGGCACTCATTGATGAAGTGTTTTCACGACATGGCGTACCAGCAGAAATTTTTTCCGACAGCTCCAATAATTTGAGAGGACAAATAATGAAGAATGTATGCCTACAGTGGCGTATCAAAGCAAGATTTCTGTCAGTCTATTCACCTAAGTCCAGCCTAGCTGAGCGATGGATGAAAGAGTTAACAAAAACGCTAGCAATTTACGTGCAAGACGAAAAGTCGGGTCATAGAAATTGGGATTTGCGTTTGAAACAACTACAGTTAGCATTAAATTCAGCAACTGATTCGGTGACGGGTTTCACCCCAAGTATATTAGCAACAGGAAGGGAGTTACGAATGCCCGAAGCCCCTGTCAGTAAAGTACACACGGACGAAGTTAATTACCCATTACACATCTTAAACTTAACTTCACGCATGCATGCGATAGTTAGGAGAGCAGTACGCAAACGTCAAGCAGCTAAATTACATCGTGCTGCAAAGGCAGATAAACATAAAACGGGTAAAGAATTTGAAGTAGGAACTAAGGTTTACGTACGAAATCACCCTAAAAGTGACAAATCACGCTATTTTATGAAGAAAATGGCACCAATTTACATCGGAAAATACGAGATTGTTAAAAAGTTTAGTCCTGTAGCTTATCAGCTTAAAGATCTTAATACGGGTATAATTTCTCGTTATGTGTATCACTTAGATAATTTACGTGAACAGATTGGAGGTGAACGTTACCCAGTTAGTGAAGCAGATTCCGAAGAATTTTAAACTTAAATCTAAAAGTAGTTACTGTGTTTCTTCTGGGTCTTCTTTCGGCCAGCAGTAGCTAGATCTAAAATAATTTCGCATGCGGATCGTGAAATTACTTGTAAACTGAAAGAAAAACATGTTGTATAACAGATAACCAAGGTTCACTAGCGAAATTTCATTCGCCAAGTCAATTGAAGCGGCTTGGAAATTTTCCAGGGTAAGCAGTTGAGGTTCGGCAGCTGCCATCTTCGAACTTTTCAGAATGAAAGTGATTCACGTGCAATTCTCACGCTTCCCCTTAGTGACCGTTCCCTAGTTTCATGAATCTGTTATTTTAATTGATGAATCAATAAAGTGATGATGTTAATTGTTTAAGATAACAATACTTGAATCAAATAATTAAAAACTAATTTCGGGTTGAACTTAACTGATTGTTACCGCGTTAGTCACATTTGACACGGGTTGTTACCGATATTTGACAACCGATTTTGACGATTAAGATTTTGAAGTAAAAATCTTTCTTAGCTAATGATAATAGTAACCGCTGGTTAATGGTTACAATTTTTCAAGTGGATTTTCGTGCATCATGCACTTAGTTTTTTTCCTTGACTGTTTTTGCACTGATTGATTGTGATTGTATTTTAAATGTTGAAAAATCGTTTTGCTTCTGCATAATTTTCGTGAAAATGTTCAAGTAATTAAGTTTGCGTAGCGGGTTTTTACGGGAATAATGTCTGAATTTTGACGGTCAAAGATTTCCCAGACCTTACAGAAAACGTTACTGATACGCGTAGGTAATGTCACCCTGCTGGAACAGTCAAACGATTGAATTATTAGCAGATAAAAAGCTTAAACGTCCCCATAGCATCCTTAATTTTAACTTGTTGTTAATGCGCGCCTTCTTGGTATTATTTTTGAATAATTTTTGAAAACTTTGATTATTGTGTATATAAAATAGCTTAGCTTAATAAATAATTTTCACTTACCTTAACGAAGCGAGGGCGCTTCTTTTCGAGGGCGGGACCTCTGCAACGACGGTTTCCACAGCTTCCTCGTACTCTTTAAGCTAGGGCCTTAGTGGGCCTCTTTACCTTGATGCTATGGCTCCATATTATCTATTCTGTACACTCTGTATCTTTATTGATGTATTCCAGTAATGCTATGTACTTTGATGTATGGTCCAGTCCCTGGGGATCAGTGGTCTGGATGGCTCTGGCCTTGCCTGCCCCTAGGGGTAGCTGCTAGCAGAGATGGATCATGGGATACCAGGATATAGTACAGGAAGTACCTTGCACCACCAGTGGCAGGTACTGGCTGCAGCTCTAGGTACTTAAGGCCTTGCAGCCCCTTGCAGCCTCACTCTGGGAGCTAGCCCCTAACCAGCTAAGAACTCTTCCTGAAGTGTGCCACTCTGCTAGTAGCCCTGATCAGAGCATCCTTGAACCATTGGACAACATCTCCTGAGGACAGACCGCGTGGCCCTGGAATAAACCCTGAATTTACCATCCTTCTGGCGTTCTTCCTTGTACCGGGCATAGCGGGGTTGCACCTACATGGTTTACATTGTGTAGGCTAAGGTTAATAACAGACAAATTTTTACTTTTATTTGGGTAAAAAAAATTTATTCCAATGTTTTCATTATCCTACAAAAATGTTAGCCTACAAGTTTGTGTAAGCCAGAAAAAAATTGTTAAAAATCTGTAGCGATCGGTTCGGTTAAATTGGATTGGTACACCAATCAATTTGTAGCTGATCGGATCGGAATCTTTTCGGCAGAAAAAATGCTGATCGGTACAGCCTTAATGAATAATTTAAGAAATTTTACCAAAATATATTTCATAATCGTTGAATCGATCTAGAACTGTGCATGGTTTAGGTAATAAGAATATATAGCCTAACGACGAAATTACAAATCTAGACAATTTTGGAAACATGATATTTGACGTAGGCTAACCTAAATATTGTAGTAAAATCTCGGAATAAAATCTCCCAGATATTGATTTATAGAAATTCATGGTAAGAAGAATTTTAAGCTTAAAATTCCACGGAAAGACAGTTGGAAGTTACAAAATTTAACATGGGTTTGTCATTACGATATCCTGGTGCATTCTTAGGACAATGTAGTAAATACGAAAAATGACTCAAGTAAACTAGATTAACCAGAAAATTTTAGTAGTTATCGATAATCAAAGCTGACAAATTTGGATCAATCTTGGCAAGTAGCCAGAGATTTACTCCAAGTAACGAACAAACCATTGACTAAAATACAAATTCTGTAATACACTGAACAATTAGTTCATGGACTATCATCCTGCATAAATGTTAATTTTTTTTAAAAAATTGAAGCTTGGATCGATCTTGGCAAGTAGCCAGAGATCTTCTCCAACTATTAAATTGGGCTATAAATTACTTGATTAAAACATCACACAGGCTAAATTGGTGCCAGAATAAATATTGCTAGTACAAAACAATAAGGAATGCATTGCAAGGTAGCCTAGCCAAAATAGGAAAATGTTTTCAGATGTAATGGAAAAGCAATCCGATTAAAATACAAGGCAGACAATTTTACCAAGGATATGCAGCAAGCATATTAGGGTGTCGCTTAAAAAATCGATTTTAATTATTTTTAGAAATTTTTGGATTCTACCCTCTAAAGTTGTTCCTTTTATGGTAGAAACTATACAGACAAAATTTGGGGGGAAAATATTAATATTTAGAGGTAGCTCAAGTCGCCTGATATTTCACCTATTCAGCTTGTAATAATAATGCCGCTACTGTACCAAATATCTCAAGAAATAATGTGTTCTCACTTAATGAACAATTGATTGCATGAATGCTTACATTTTTCAGTTGTTCATGTTTCAGTCAGGTTCAATGTTCGCTATTTATTAGCTTCAGTCACTCATCCTGCAGGCCCAGCAAGCGTCTCCTTACAGGTGTCCAGGAAAACTCTGTGGTGACATACCACTTACAACAAAAACTGCAGCTAAGGTTCGTTTCGGTGTAAGATTCAACTGAACACCTGAATTAATGCAACCCCACATTCAACGTGGACTTTCACACCTTTCATTGACCTCACTACCTCTACAGCTTTCTTGTAGGTGTGTTTATCTAAAAAAAAAAATGAGTGGTGATTATGGGTCGACTCCATAAAATACATCCTTGGCACACAAATTTTAAAAAACGCAATATTTCTGCCCACTCTTGGGGGCCGTCATCAGGCACGTCTTTGTTAGGGCTTAAATCTCCCTCGTTTTACTGTGCCTGGTGACGGCCTCCAAGAGTGGGCAGAAATATTGCATTTTTTAAAATTTGTGTGCGAAGGATGTATTTTATGGAGTCGACCCATAATCACCACTCATTTTTTTAAACAACAAAGCATCCTACTCCTCACCCTGTCAAGTGTGTTTATCTTCTTATGTTAACAGGTCATATTGAAGGAATTGATTGAAAACTCCATTACTTCAAATGACACGTTATATTTCTTTCTTGCAAAATTCTATAAATTCATTTCTCAAAAGGATTTGAGGTCGATACTAATTCACGTTGGTGGGTCCTATCTATCTCTTCTACTCTCATGGCCATACCTATAAACCACTTTGTAGATGGAGGGAACTGCATATTGTACAGTGAAAGCAACATAAGGTTTTCCGACAAACATCACAGGTGCTTTGTAAGCTTCTTCTAAGATGCTATGGAAATGGCAGCGTTAGTGTTTGAGTTAACAAGAAGGGTGTTAAGTAACAGGAAATCAACGAGCTGTTGTCCATGCCTTCAGTTATATCAGAATGGCAAATATTCACAGGTCGCAAAGTCCACTCTCCTCTCGACATGTGAGCTTGAACTGGGACCAGAACATCTAGATATTGAAGGAGTTGAGGACTTTAGACATCCACCTTGAAATGCATTTCTCCAGCATCCATCATGAGTAATATTCCTCGAGTAGGAACTGCACCCAAAAAAGCATAAGCTCACAGATTTCTCGGTAATCATCCGTAGGGTGTCCCTCCTGGAGCTGTTTCTTGGCAAATTCCAGGATGCTTTCCTTATGTTCTCCAACAAATTAAAAATATTCGGGACATAAGCACCTTTCCGGAATCTGCCTTTACGTACGAACACCAACTGTGCTTGAAGTCATTCAAAAAGAACTTCGGGAGCTTAGGAACACCCCATACAAACTTGGAAGATGCCCAAATGATAAGTTCCATAGCACTGTGACGACAGGCTAAGTAACGATTCTTGCCTAGCTAATGCTGTATGATGACGCAAGCACCGTGGCTGGTCAGTGTTTGAACTGGTGGTATCGAAGCACATAGCAACCGCCTAGTCCTCGATATCCCAATCAGCAATGCTTCGTGAACAGCAGCTGCTTTGGCTTTTCCTGTTCCCCGAGAAGTTAGGCGACATTAAGTAATTGGGAAACTCATTTTCATGACATGGTGACTGTCGACTTTGTCCATCAATCGAATATCTTCTCCGAGTATTCCATCCCAGTGCATGACTAAAGGAACATGTCCTTGAAAATCTTCTTCGAGATTGGACGATTCACAGCACGAAATTCCATTGTTTTTCTTTGTATGGTGTCGTGATTCAGATCAATGTAACTGACGCCACGGCTCGGCTCTT